>JAQIWU010001235.1:0-17915 GCA_034696445.1 Isotomiella minor
GGGAACGATTAAAGGGTTTCACCAGCAACAAGACACGACCCGACACGACATTTTAACACGAAATAGACACGATTTTTTTGGCCAGGTGTAAAAAGGTATAAAATCGAAAAAGAAACCTCACTCTTGAAACCCATATTCCTTTAAAAGATGACAATAAAGGGGAAAAAGGGAGGCAATTAAGGGGTCACAAAAAAACTGACTCTTCGTACAATTTTGCCTATAATCATTGTACACCTTACTTCTCATACATACAATTAAGATTTAGTCGTACAATTTAATCATAGAAATCGTACAAAAAAACCTTAATTGATTTATCACTTATGCAAGCATGTTCACTAATCCAATTAAGTTTTGTAGAGTGCATTGACAATACCTGCATGTTATACCTGAGGATTCACCGTAGTTGCATTCCCAGAGACATGGCGGAAGGATCACAGCTCTATAGTTGGGATAGTGCTCAAGAATCGGAAGAGAGTGATTCTGAGAATGACATCCCACCTCGAAAAATAATAAATGGGTGAGTTACGAAGTGTACGACAGCATTGCGGAGGCTCATTTTGCGACTCATGGATTTGGCGACATTTTTTCTGAATCTCACATTCACCAATTCACTTTAACATAGGCAGACCAACTGCCCTGAAAAAAGAAATTGAGGCTGTGAAGAGGAGTGGTGTAACGAAACCTAAACAGATTGCCAACGAATTAAGAAGAAGAGGCATAGAACCCCCACCACTTAAGCAGTTGAGTAACTTCATTCAGCACCAACGGGCAAAAGAGGGTCGTAGGTCAGTCTCATTTGGTGCGCTTGAGGCATGTCGCGTTTGTTGTCCATTTCCGCAAGCAAGCATCCTCCCTTGAAGGAAGCAGACGTTTCAAAATATTTCCGTATGGTGGAAAATACATCATGGAGGAACTTCGAAACATATGTGGCAGGGACAAAGAGACTCTGGGTAGTAACAATGAACGTTGAAAATTGGAAGCTGTCGCTTTGCAATTGTCCATCTCACCTTAAACAATACATTTGCAAGCATGTGGTGGGATTGGCCGTAAGGGAAGGCATGCATAACTTCCGACCAGAGGCTAAAGCGATTCCACTTGGTCAAAAAAGGAAACCTGGGCGTCCTAAGAGGGCTACCAAGGCACTGTTAAAAGATTGAAGGGCTAATTTTACAGTTTTTGACTTTCAGATAATTTATACGATTTGTCCATTAAAATTGTATACCCCAAATTGAAAAGTTGTATGAGGAGAAGGTTTACGAAAATTAAAGCAAAATTGTACGAAGAGTCAGTTTTTTTTGTGACCCGATAAGAATATTCCGAAGGATATCATCGGTCGACAAGTCACGAAGTAGAAACGTCAGCTTCAATTGCTTAGAGGACAAAATACCTAAGGGATGAATACGATTAACCTGTGTAATGAAGCCCACGAGGATGTTGTCCGTGCAACCGTTGTGTTGTCATAAATTGTACTTATATTAAGGATCCATCCAATGTGATGTATTTGTTGCTTTTATTCAGATCAACTCAAAAAAATATATATGAAAAGTTCAAATGAATTTTATTGTCCTCGGCCTACTCGCTTGGCCAATTCTTCCTCCACCAACTTCAAAGCCTCCTCCGCCTCTTCATAACTTCTGGACAGTGGGGGTTGTTGGGTTAAAAAATTAGCATGAGCCCGATTCGACTCTAGCAACGTATCTAATATTTCCACCTTTCTTTGATGCTTGGCTTGCATCAGCTCATAGCCCTCCACGACACGTTGAGTCACCTGCAGTTGCAGACGAAGAGGTAATGAGTCACGCCCTTGGAATTCCTTACTCAACTCTGCCTGACGTCTTGCGAAGGAGAAGTCGTCGTCATCCATGAATTTCCCAAACTGGGAAGTATACTTTGTAACTGAAGATGTTAAGGAGGAGGAGGGGTCCTCCTGTTCCATTTTGGTGACCAGTTCTTGGCGAAGGGCGAGAAGTTCCGTTATCGTCATTTTGGGGAGAGAAGGAGTGACTTCATTTGGGTGGGTCACATTTTGGGAACCTAATCACAAGAAAACCTTGTAACTCCTGTGTGTATGACTAAATTGTAATGAGCTCTACTTACTTGTAGCCATGGCCTCTGAAACGGATAAAAAATCATTAATTATGATTAATTATTAAACCAAACAGGAAAAAAAAGGACATTGGGATTTTCACACTCTCAAAGCAAACAAATCTTTTCAGCCAGCTGAGTACTAGCAGACAAAGACGCCTTGGCTCGCTTACTCAAACCCATAGTTTGTCCATTCTCTGGTTTGACACGCTTCCTTGACATCCGTTATTCTTTCGTTTTCAAATGTCACAATTAATGTAGATAGTACAAAAGATAGACTCGAGACTGGGATTCTCACCTTGGACACAATTCTAACGGTATTCCCCCCATGAAACAAGTTACTTTTTTAACATGGTAACTTGTCTCATGGGGGAGTAACTGTACAATTTTGTCCCAGGTGAGATACCCTTTCAACCATTCAGTTCAACGTCTACTGTACTATATAATCTCTTTGATTGAGACTAAAGAATGCTGCACGGACGGAGGAACAATCAATTTTATTATGTATGATACACAAGATATATCACAACAAAAAGAAGGAGACTTTAGCTCAGCTGCTGCGCTACTCTCTCACTTTTACTTTTATTTTACTTATGCAATGGAGCCAGCAAATCCAAAAGGTTTTTAAACTCAATTTTTTGTGTAAAACCTTCATCTTTTCTCATTTGTTTTGTTGTATGAATTGAATTTCCCTTTTTTACTTAAAAGGTCACGATGAAGGTGCTCTGGAAGAAGGAGACTCACCCGGTTCATCCTCGTCCTCCTCCGCAGCAATGGTTCAGGTTATGGCAACCCCACTGGTAAGTAAAGTAAAGCTGTTAAAAAACCACTCCCCCTCGTTATATTATTGACTTGTACAGATTGTGGACATGATAGTCTCCTACGTCAAAGCCACTACCTCTGACGAAGATGGCAAGACGTCCCTAAGACCCTTACGTCTCGTCTCACGACTTTTCAACTCCGCCGTCCTCAACTCCTCAAGACTGGTCCTTCATTTGACCAAGACGGAAGGATTGAAAGATGTCCTCAAGTCCATCATCCCTCTCCAGGACATCTCAAAGTTAGAGATTGACCCCAAACTAAGCTCATGTGTCAGGATGAGGATGGGAGTGTGGGAGAAGTTTGGCGAACCCAGCCGTCAGACTAGGGCAATAATGACTCAAGAAGAAGAACAAGTCCTGGGTCCTCTTCTCTCAAAAAAGCCTCTGCCTCTGTCACTCATCAATCTCTTCAACTTCAACAAAGTCTACGGATCCCACCTTCGTTCCTTGGAATTGACAGAGATGACGGAGCAGATGTACATCACCCTGGCTCTCTCCCTCCCAATCCATTGTCCCAACCTGAGCAGGATCTCATTTTGCCAGTCCTTACACGACGGTCATAAGGAGTATGAAGTCGAAGAGCTGGAGTATCAGTTGGAAATTCCATTCCCTCATTGGACGAGTCACAAACTGAGGGAGGTTGAGGTTCGAGGTTCCTTTGACTGTGACGACAGTTCAAGTGACTTCGTCATGTCGACGATGACGGCTCCGAACCTGGAGTCTTTGACCATTGGATCCGAGCTGGACTTGGGAGCCTTGGACTTGAGGGTGTGCAGGAATTTGAAGACCCTCAAATACACGGCTTCGGCAAAGAGTGATGGGAGTGAGGATCGCTTCATCAATGTCAAAGTAAGTCATTATTGTCAGAAACCATTAGTCTCTAAAGGTTTGTACCTTTTTTCTGTTTGTTCAGGTTGTCAAGAAAACCATTAGGGCTGCTTCTGCAACTCTGGAAAATTTAGAGTTACACTTCACAGACCCACACAATGGCGATCACGTACTTTTGAGAAACACATCAGGTCCACCCCTTCGTCTCATGGCTCATCTTCGAAGATTCTCCCTCAAAGTTGGTGGGGAAGGGGAACCACTGCGTCTCTCCTTTGGAGGCTTCTTGTCCGAGTGTGTCTTTGGAGGGTCCATGCCGTCTTTAGAGTCCTTGCACGTGGCATCGTTGGACAAGGTGGCGGTCGGAAGATTCCTTCTTCTCATTAAGGACAATTTAGGAAGCTTCCAGAATCCATCCGTGCGGCAGCTCCAACTGGACGGTTGTATAGAAGTCGAGGATCATTTATCTCTACTTCACTCTGCATTCCCAAATCTCCAGAGTCTGAAGTTAAAGAGGGGCTTGGGTAGTGAGGAGAAGAGTGAAGGAGGACTGGAGAGTCTCAAGGCAGTCTTCATCCCTCTCCTCTGCCTTTGGACGGAGTTGAAGGAAGTGGATATCATGATTCATTTCAAGTTTACAAACTCTGATTTTGGAGCACTTTTGGAGG
Source organism: Isotomiella minor (assembly GCA_034696445.1). Lineage (NCBI taxonomy): Eukaryota > Metazoa > Arthropoda > Collembola > Entomobryomorpha > Isotomidae > Isotomiella > Isotomiella minor. Next base: position 4,400 of record JAQIWU010001235.1, read on the forward strand.
AGACGGGACCACAGTTTTGGAGCCATGGGAACTTGAAAAAGTTCACGCTACGCCTTCCATTTCAGCAAACTGTGATGGCCACCATGGATGGTGGTGATGAAGACTTTCCCTACACAGTGTTTGAAAGGAATCTTCTCGCTATGAACGGGATGGAGAGGGTGGCCTTTGTCAACTTCAATGTAAAAGAAAGGGAGAGAGAATACCAAACCTTGAAAGCACATTTAATTTAACCTTGTCTTCTTTTTATAGATGACTTCCGCCGTGAAGGAAAGGCTGACCCTGATCATAAATGCGAATGCCCTTCCTGTCCAGTTCGGGGAAGATGTGCGAGACATCGGCGATCAGGAGGAAGGAGGCAGATGACGAGGACCAGGTCAAATGAAGACGTTTTAGCAGGACACCAAGAGTAATATAAGGATACCGCTGCTACCACTTAAAATGTTACCTTGGTTCCAAGTTAAAGAATGTACACAAACAACACATTAGTGTCCTTTTATTATTAAACTTTCCTGTCTTCAATGGGGCAACCTAAGCTGTTCAAAATGTAAACAATAATTAATTAAGTCAGTAAGATCTACCTTTGTGAAAGCATCCAACCTGCCTATATATATCTACTTCACTGTAGCAACCACCAAAACTACAATGTAGACTTTCAGACAACCTTACTCATCATTCCCCTCACCTTCTTCTTCTCCAGCCTCTTCATCCTCGTCTTCTTTCCTACCCTCTTGATCCTGGTCATCTTCATCTTCTTCCCCAGCCTCTTCATCTTCGTCTTCTTCTTCTTCCTCGCCCTCTTCATCCTGGTCATCCTCGTCTTCTTCTTCCACGCTGGAATACTCATCCGCATCACTTGTACTTTCGTTTTCACTCCTGTCCTCACGGATGTTTAAGAGTATGTTTGTATCTCGAAAGCTTGGTAAAACCCATCCTTTAGTATCCACGCCCCTCAAGTAGTAGTCATGGTCATCCATATTGTCACGAAATTCAACAGGAAGGCCATTCTCACTCACAACCTCATTCAGCCTGTCCTTCACGACGGAAGGAATCTACGTAAAAAATTAAACGACGGAATCTACGTAAGAGGATTTCAACAAAACAATGCAAAGCAATCCATCTTCTTACATCAAAGTTAACAAAGGCCACACCGTCCATGGCCTTCATTGCATAAAGAGAAGTCTCCAGAACAGCGATTTGAAAGTCATCATCCATCCTCACAAGATTTCGTTTGAGTGGGAGACGTAGGGTGAACTTTCTCAAGTTCTCATGGGTCCAAAACTGGGGACCTAACTCCTGTAGCATTGCACCAAAATCCGACATTGTCATTTTGAAATGGATCTTTAGATCCACTTCCCTCAGTTGCGTCCAGAGGGAGAGAGGGTTGAAGACTACCCTCAGACTCTGGAGCCCTCCTCTAGTGGTACCAGTGCCCAATCCTTGTTTCAGCTCAAGGCGTTCCAGATTTGGAAACGCAGACTGAAGAAAAGCTAGTCCATTCAAATCATTCACGCGACCATGGAGTTGGAATTGGCGAACTGAATGGTTGTGATGTGACCCCAAATTCTCTCCAATGAGCACAAGCCAATCCCCGATCGCCACATCGTCCAAGGAATCCACGATCAACGACTGGAGGGCAGGCATGGAGCTCCCGAAGATGCAGTCACACAGGAAGTGTCCAAAAGGAAGACGCAGCTTTCCTCCTATTCCCGTTTTAAAGGCAAAGCTTCGAAGCCGGGGCAGGGATCCTAGGGGTCCGCCTTCATTTCTACGAATAACCTCCCGGGCACCCTCCCTGGCATACAACGTGACCCAGATCTGTAGCTCCAAATGTTCCAGAGTCAGTGCGGAACTTATCGTTTCCTTAGTAGCCTAAAAATAAAGAATGCCGTTCATGTATACTTCAATTTGACGGTGGTGGCAACATACAATTGTTACGAACTTACTTGACAATCAAAAGCCTTCTTGTGCATTGTAGATGCGAGATAATGGAGTGACTTTAGCTTCTTCCAGTCACTCAAGTCCACGTACAGCAGCTCGGACCCGATTCTCAGCGTCTCCACGTTCGGAGCTCCTTCCATGAAGGACTTCAGCAGTTTAATGGATACGAGTATGTCACAGTCATCATAAGCTTCAACCTCAACCTGAGTCAACTTGTCACTTGTCCAGACAGGAAACGCCTCAAAAGTTTCCTCCTCCGGATGATTTTCTTCTTCTCCCTGGGCATACCTGCCCTTCGTCATGGCTTGACCAACTTTAATCCTCCTCAGGTTGGGACAGTGGATGGGGAGGCAGAGGGCGAGGGGGATGTACGAGTCCGGAGTCATATATTCCAACTCCAAGTTCTGGACGTGAGTTCCATAGACCTTGGTGAACCTTAGTAGGTTGATGAGGGACACTGGCAAGAGCCGTCGGCCACCCACGATGTCATCCTCAAACTCAAAGAGATTATTGTTACCTCCATCCAAATAAAAGATGCTAGCCTTCACACTTGAGTATATCTTGGGGTCCCAAGCCAGGCCTGAAGAAAACTCCTCAAGGGGAATCGGGGTCTTGTGGAAAGCTAGATCTTGAAACGAGGCTGGTCCTCCTCCCGTGATTTCAGTATCCAAATTAAGGACGAGTCTTCCTCGTTCTTCACGGCTAAACCTACGTCCTTCACATCCTCGTCAGACATTTCCAAGTTGGAGATTATTGCGTCCAAAATCTGCATATTTAGTGATGATGCAAGGTCATGAGAGAGACTTTATTATGATATTTTCTTTGTCATACCAGTGGATTTGTCAAAACTTTAACTTCTGGTGAGGACGAGGACCCTTCTTCGACACCTTCATTATGATCCTTCGGGGCTCCTTCTACACAATTAATTAAAAAATAGAGGAAATACTGCAATTTAAAAAAGTCAACTCGACCAAAAGTAAAAACAATACCTTGAGGGGTTGACTCCATCCTAAAATCAAATACGAATACAACAATGACGGGGTACGAAGGTTGAATGCAGTAGAATTTAATGTTAATAAATAAATATAGACTTTTAATTTTTTGTCGTGGGTTTTTTTTGTGTATTTGCTATTGTTGTGTTTACTGCTGCTGGCTCTCACATGTTTGCTTTCTACTAGCCGACTATGAGACACACAACTCGAGTAAATCACAACCAACAGTCAGTCACCATACATATGCATGGTCATTACATTTTCAAACTTAGAATTTAATCTATTATATTACTAAGGGATTTGGATGAAACGTTTAATTCTGTTGGTTAGTGAGGAAAATTACAGAAAATATGAAAAATTTCAACCTAGAGGTGCCAAACAAAGATGAGAATTGTTGATGATAGCTAGCAGAGTTGGCAACAGGAATTTCGGGAATCAAACGGCTGGGACTGGGACTGCACTTTGGATGGGTGGGGGGCATGTGGGAGGAGCTATAAGGCTTAGTAAAGCTTAGTTTTGAATGCCCAATCACTTTAACGAACCCAGGCGTCCTTCTTTTCATAGTTGTCTTCCGCTGTGAAAGAAAGGCTGGCCCTGATCATAACTGCGAATGCCCTTCCTGTGGAGTTCCGGGAGAATGTAGTAGTAAATGTACGATGAAGAGGAGGGAGGAAGAGAACCATAGAGCATGTCCAATGAAGACGTTGGTTGAGATAGGTCATCAGGAGGAATATGATGGCAAGTATGTATGTATATGTTGGTAGTATGTGCCGAGTATAAAGCCCTCTGGATAAGGTTTGGACATAAGGCACTCATACAGATTCAATTCCGCTTCCTCGTGCTTCATTCCATGACAAATTATGTAGGAAGTATTAACAGCATATACAGACTCCTTTGCATAGTCCAATTCTTTCCCATTCATTACCGTTATAACTATGGATGCAAAAAGCTTATGTCAGTCAGGCCATTCAGTTTTATCCATCCAGCGTCATTGCCATTGCCAAGTTCATCTTATTCATGTCCAAAACTTGTCTTCCGACACACGCCTTTTGACTTTGACTGTCCAGCTTCCCCAACGTAAAATTTGTTATGTTGGGATAACTTACAATGGGACCCTCATAAGAGGCTGCTGCCGGTATAGGTAAAACATTTTCCGTGATTCCACCATCGATTCAGCAAAGGTCTTCCATATAAGAAGATATGATGCCGGTTTGTTTAGTCGATTGGGGTAATCTTCAATATATTTCTGACCCAATCACCACAGGCAGGATTCCATTGTAAGAAGTGAGACTAATCCTTCTCAAGATGATTAACATCATGGCTCGAACGCTCATGCCACCCTGCTTGGGCAATGATAATTTGACTCAGCAAATGCAAAAAATGAATCAATACAAAAGCAATTAAGATCAGGATGAATAGAAATCAGAAAACCATGCAGAGTATGAATGGTCATCTTGTATAACTCTTCTTCCATGCGGCAGTAATGACCCAGTGGTCCATTCATTCGGTCTTCCTAGTCCCAGTTGAAAGCGGACAGAAAAATGATTATATAATCAGCGTCATTACGATTTATATAAGCACCACACTTCACATCATGCATAACTTATTACCCATCCTATCCCAACCTACCCTATAACCTAGGTTATAGGATAGGTTGGGACACATCACCCAATTCTGCTGCCTTATCATCATCCGTAAGCACGAATCTGCAAAATTTGGACAACCTTCACCATGATCTTTGCATCACTGGAGTATGGATTCAATTTATATCTGGTGGGTCAGGAAGAGTATGTTTTCTATGAAGCGTATGTATGAAGGAATATTGCAATGAGCTTCAGAAGGTCGTAATTCCGTCGTCTTATCTTTCCCTATTTAAGAACTTCTTCAAGCCTACCTGATCCATCATTATCATTCCACATTCTCCTCCACCAACTTCCAATTCAATTTTATAATTTTTGTAAGACAGTCATTTTATTGCAAAAAAATGAGGTCTGCAATCTTTACTGCTCTGGCGACTACCCTGATTCTGGCGTCTGGTTCCTCTGGCCTAGGCCTTTCCGACTTACTCCCTATACTTGGGCCTATACTGTCAGGAGGCCTTCCACTTCCTCCACTTCCAGCCCTTCCCATTCCATCTTTGGATCAAATCCCCATCATCGGCGGCCTTTACGTTTGTGAGTATACCATAAGTTAATTCATACGCATAATACATTAAAGTATGATTTCTTTTTTGTTCAGTTCTTGCGGCTGGGATCCCAATCAAACTCCCGGTAGGACCCAACGGAACTACTCTGTCCATTGGAGCCGTGTCCGTCCCATTGGATTTGCTCTGTGACCAGGTCCCCCATACCACTTGTCGTCTCTGCTTCATTGACTGCATCGTCGCCCACAATGCTTCATACGGGTACGGCTGTGGGGGGATGCCAGGCAATTCTCCAGGAAATAAGTGCTATTGTGAGTACAACAAAACCCTCCCAGTCCCATCCATGGACGCCATGTGTGGAAATCACGAGGCGAATGCTGCCGGCCTTCCTTTGGGTGAGTCTGGTCTGCAATCTCATCTGGCCCCCGTTTTGGGGCAGAGTGAGACTTGTAAAAAAACTGCTTTATTGTTTGTCTTTTGTTTCCAGTGAATACCCTGTTGGACCAGGTTCTCGTCACGGTGCTCAGGACTCGCTACCAAACCGTCCTATGCAACCCCCTCATAGCCGCAAATGCATCCTGCAACGTAGAGTGTCCACATAATCATGCTGCAACCAGTGGGTATTGTGCCAACTACAACGCCAGCGATACTTCCCTCGTTGGGGGTGGATACTGTATTTGCAGCTATGCCAACCAGACCCTTCCAGGTTATGCCGGCACCGGCACCGGATGATGATAATGTAATAATGTCAGTCGTAGTGTGATTGTAATTATAAATTATTTGTTCATAGCATTCTTTGAAGGATTGTTGTTTTATGAAGAGAGATTATTCGTTGTAAGAACAATAAATAAAATCCTTTTGTGGTAATGCCATATGGAGGTTTATCTAAGATTGGTCGTGCGTTGCATAAGGACAACAGAACAACAAGCATCCATCCACTGCACAGCAGAGCAACATTTCACTGATTTCTGCGTCCTATTTACAATCTATTTACCTACTTTTCAGCCTTGTTGCTAGATAAGCTACGATGAGTGAGGAGAGATTCTAAAGCTGTTTTGGTGTCGAGTCAACTCATGAGTTGCCAGTCCGATTTCATATCATCTCTCACAGCACGGCAGTGGATGTTTCTTCTCTGTCTGTCGTATACATTAACTGCATCGTAGATTGAGTCTGTACACATAATTGACGCGAGTCGTGTGTGGTTATGACTGACGCTTGTAAACGCAATTGGTTATATATTACGGCACACCACCTATATCGTATACTCCCACATTGACCTTGTGTTCACCATACGACGATGGGTGGTATACAGCTATCTTTGTTTGTCGGCTTTGTCAGAACATAGGTACTTTATTTATTTGTTCAGCCGAACGGAATGGACTATTGAAGTCATCGCTGGAATTGCCAAAAAAATAAAAGCGGTTGTTAAGCAATCACGTTCGCACTGTCTGATAAAATATCAGGTCATATCAAGTTCCAAAGATAAACAGCCTACATCTTTCCACCAGCACTGGCTTTCACCAAAAGAAGTGGACCACTGCCACCGCTGTGATATACCAGGTTTTGGGTTTCCTTTGAAATATAATATCGAATACGCAATGTCATTCCCAAAGTGGATGAAATGTGTTGGGTCTTCAAAAGAGGAATCAACTTCATCGGAAGGCATTGGACCCTTGTCTCCAGAGCTTACCGATGAAGCCTTCAAGTGTCTTGCCGTGATTACGCCGTCCGACAAAGAGTGGGTCTGCTTCTCCCACGGAACGTACCTACGGTTCCCAAAAGAGGATGGCATGACTGTGGATGTGTTGGTGAAGATGGCTACCGACACATTAACGACGGCAGTTGGAGGGACGCCTGGCACACCTGAGAACCACCAATGCATGGTCCTCAACCTCACAGACCTTCCATTGGACGTCCCACTTACCTTAGTTGCCTACAAGGACTTCCTTCTCGAAAGTGACTTGGTGGGGGGAAATTTTGGAAACATTTTGGTCGCCCAGAAAAGCGTCGGAAAGGAAGGGTACGACATATTTATGGTGACCATTTCAGCCGCCTTCAGGAAACGGGATACGGAGGAGATGAAGGTTAGTGGCACCTCCATCGGCTTCTACAAAAGAATTGACGGTATGAATGCAGTTTTATGCCGGAAGAATAAACCGGACATTTTAGTACATTTAGTTTCAGTGAGGGAGATGACGGCAGATGAGGTCAAAATCGTCCTTCCTCGCATTGCTGGCGAGCAAACGGACTGGATCTGCTTTTCCCACGGCACCTGCCTCCTCTTCCCCAAAGAAGGAGAGTGTGCTGGGTGGACAGGAGAGGAGATGGTGGCTAAAGCAGTTTCAATGATGACAACGCTGAAGGAGGCGGGTCCGACCTGTCCTGGGTCCAAGGGGTCAGCATTCTTTCCAAAGATACGCTCTTTTTTGGACGTCACTCCTTCTATGACCATTACCCAAGTTCTCTTTCGAGGCCTGGTGTACGGGACATATAAATTTGTTGAAAACTTCGGGACCCTGGTTCCCCTGCCGGATGAATGTCTAAGTGTACCTTTGTTTTCGAATCAAATGAACGAAATGGGTGTCGCACTGGGTATTAAAGGGAGATCGTGTCGGGATAACGATTTGGTGGATTTGAAGGTAGTAGCTCACTCCAAAGAGAAATAAGGGGGAAAGAGGAAATAAATAAACAATCCACAACAAAAATTTCAGAATTTTGTAAACATTTAAAAGCTGTGACGATCCCTGCCTGCTAGTAAAATAAAAATCCCATCCCAGCTGATCATCAGAATCACCAGAGTCGTCCACACTTTCGATAAATTGTGTGTAATTAATTCCAACCGCATTGATTTTATTCCTTCATCTTATTCCCAACGGTTGGAAATAATGGAGGGTTCTGAGGCAGGAAGAGGGTTCATAATAAGGCTCCCTCCTCTCCAAGACTCAAGTGTCCTGACAGACTGGAAGGACTGGCTTTTCGAGTGTCCAGCCTGTCCTGACAAAAAGGGTCAAAAGTGGACCTTGCCGAACCTCGTCAAACATCAAAAGTGGCACGCAAGGATCAACATACTTTTCCATCTTAGGACAACCATTAAGTAAGTATATAAGTGGCCAAGATCAGGATACTGCAAATCTCTTAACTTTTCTGTAATTTCCGATAGAAAAAATCTCTGTAGCATAATTTCTTTTGACACACATCATTATGTCATTTATAGAGAGATGGAAGTGTCGCCTTTTGGACCCACATCCCTACCTGGTTCCTTCTTGACCCTGGACTATGGGGCAGAGGATAAACTGCTGGAGGCAGGGACCACAAAAGAGGACATCTTGAAGGACTTTGAGCGTCGATCCCTGCGACCCTTTGTCACGCTGCGTTATGACGAAAGACGAAAAGTAAGAAAAAAACAATCTTATGACTTCCCTCCATGGTACAATTGTTTTTTTGTCTATCCATCCATAGTTCACTTTTGGTTCCAGCTTCTCCGGTCGTCAGGTGCAGGGGGACTTTATCTATTTTAAAGTACCCAATGCTGGTCAAGACCCTCATGAGGATGATGGGATTGAGGGAAACTACTTTCAACTAGAGTGCAAGGATGACGGGTTTTGGATCTCCGTTAAGAATATAGAGGTACAAATAAACGTTGCCTTATCATCAATTCACTTTTTTCATGTTATTAATTTGATTTGATTCCATTTTTTTAGGGAACACGTCCCTCAACTGTGGTTTCAGTAAATGGACTCGCCCTCCTTCATGGCCCTGAAGAAGGAATTGATAGAGAATCTAAACTGGAATTTGGAGACATTGTGACCATTGGAAATGAGGAAAGAGTGGAGAACTTCAATTTCATGGATCTTGTCTTTGTGGTACTTTACTTTTAGGATAAAGTGGCATTTCTAAAAGCCTATTTTCCTGATGTAGCCACAGGGGATCAACCTTAAGAGTCATGCATCGATGGACGTTGCTCCAAATGTTGACGAGGCACTGGACATTTCACCCCTCGAGAATCCATTGGTAATAATAATCCTATAAGACATTGGAGTAATCGATGAATGGAAACGATTTCAATTCTGTTATATAGATACTACAAAACATCCTCCACTTCCTGTCAGCATCTCCACAAGAACTGCAACAACTCCGCTTCCTCTCGCATCTTTGGAATTCTGAAGCTCTCAAACTGCTAAAAAATCGAACCGTCCTCACACTTTGCAAGCTAGGTTGGACTGCTTCCATAAATGAGCTGTTGCAAATCTCAGACATTGGCCACTCTCAACTCAACGAGTTCCAGTTTACCCACTGGAAAATCAAGATTCCGATGGACGCCCCACTGGATAACAACCAACGCCACGCGGTAAAGGACGGGGCGGCCTGTCCCGAAGAATTTCAGTCGTCAGGGGTGACGTCCATTGACAAGAAGATACTCGAGGACTTGACCTGGTTCCTCAACCTCCAAAGTCACCACAATGTGCAAAGTCTCCTCTTCCACGGGAGATTGGAAAATGAACTGCGGTTCCAGATGTTTGAAAATGTGGTCCGTAGTTTATAGACTACTTTAACAAGCTTGGATCTGAAAATCAACTGTTTTGTGTTCTCCTTCCCACATCCACTTGAAGAGATGAAGAGGCTGAAGACCCTATCGCTTGCATTTGATGGGTTCAAAAGAGGGTCCCCATCCTGCATAATGGAATTCTTGACCTGGTTTCTGCCATCAACGTCGAATATCCAAACCCTCCGTTTGAACGAATCAATGGGACCACCAGTTCGGTCAACGGTCTCTTTTGTCAAATGGATCTTAGAATACTTCGCCCACCTCCAACAACAAACCAACGAATCTCTAATGTTCAGAAGGTTGTGCCAAGTTGTTGCTACGGGCGGAGGCTATCAAATTCACAGCCTCTCTAGACTACGGGAGGCGAGTCTTAAGAAGGTGGAGCTGCGGGAACTGCGAGGATGGAGGTATTTTGATCTAACTTCAATTATTGGAGGCCACGCGCAGACGTTAAAGAAACTGACTCTTCATTTCAACTTTAAAAGCCGCTGCGTCATCGAATTCCCACAAATAATGCCAAATCTGAAGACCTTGAACATTTTCTTTTGCTTGGATGTGTACGAGGCATTGTCGCAAGAAAGCCCTTTGTCTTTCGTCTTTGGGTTTCCTGGACGAGAGGCACTATCCATGGACTATGCAACGGTCTTCCCATCCCTTTCAAATTTAAGGGTGTGGCCGGTAGATAGTGCCAGGTATTCGAGGTGTTTGAATAAAAGTGTGGAAAGAACTGCCTGGGATACCTTTCTGCTCATATTGACTCCCTTTATCCAAACCGAGGACGGACTGCCGGTTGACAGCATTAAGGTTTTGGACATTCCATTTGCATTGGGAGGAAGGTATCATCACATCCTCAACAACCTGGAAGCCACCTTTCCAAATGCTGTTTTCTCACCCGAATTGGCAGCTGCGAGAGAAGGACCAATCTGGGCACCAGTTGTTGAAGTGATTGACGAAGAACAGGGACAAGAGGTAGTAGAGGTCGGCAATGTGGACGAATGATGAAATAACGAAGGTAGCTTATTCACGTTCCTGCCGGTAGTTGAGGGCAAGTATGAATGGTAAGCCTGGTTTGGGAAACCAGGACCTTATATTTTTTGTAATTACCAATTAAGAAGTGCTAGTATAATCACAACAGTTAAGGATACAATTTATGTCTCCTTCCTCCAACGTAATTTTGTAAGAGACTTAAAACGATTCGTTTATACGGTAGATGAAGCAGTGACAGTATTTGAAACAAAGTATGGTCAGATTTGAAGTCTCACAACTTGGAAAGATATGTCCAAATTCAGTTGAGAATAATTGTTTTATTTAATTAATGAAAAACCAATTACTAGCAGAGCTGATCATCTCTTCTTTGTAAATCTAGGATTAATTCCAGTTTGATTAAAATAAATTCCACTTTATACCAAGAGAGCTGAAGAGTACATGCAGATCATTTTCAAAGATCCACCGGACCATATGTTAAAAACAATAGCCTTACCTTCCGCATTGAAGGTGTTCATTGTATTCACGGTGTCGCAGTACGTGTATAGAGTCTGAAATAACTTTATAGCATGCCTAGGTCGTGACACCACCTTACCATATCTAATTTTCTGGATTACCCATTCTTCCAGTACTCGCATAAAGACCCGGCTTCCCCATAATTGTCAGACCTTTGCTATAAATGGTGCGGAGAATGCATTCTGTCGAAGAATCTAAGTTTGAAGCACAGAAGTTTGGAAGGGTCGTTCAGACGTGATGTACGAACAAAGCATTGGACCAATCTGGGCACCAGTTGTTGAAGTGGTTGACGATGAATATAGGAACACGATTTAGAGATCGGAAATTTGGACGAATGACAGGATCAGACGGATGGCTCAATGACCCCGATATAAAATATAGAAGCTAGCTTACTTGTTACCAGCGTTAATCTAGGATTAATTCTTCCAAGTGAATGTCCTTGTATTTGTTAAAAGTAACCCGCAAGCCAATTCCAAGAACTACTAAAAGTAGGTCAGAAATGAGCGATGTGTTTTCCCAACCTCAGATAAAGGCCGATAACGACGATCATACAAACAGACATTCACAGAAAATGAAGAGATAATCAGAAATTCCTCGCATAGATAACAGATTAACGGGAAACTGCACAACATATTTTACATTTGGAATGTAGGACGGTACGCCCAGTCCTGTTGTACCATTTGTGCCAAGCGGTTCCGTTAGCGACTATCGAATTTTTAAGTTCCACTTTCTAGGTTTTTCGGAGTTACATCGGAACTACAATTCCGAAGGACAGGTACGCAGCAGGTGTTCAATGCAGTGAACTTTTGACTTGTTACATTTTGCGTTTAGGGAGAATGTCTTTGAAGTTGTATTTCTTCGTCTTCACCGTCACCTTCGTGTTGATTATCATGGGGGCTGCGGAATCCCTTGAAGTGTTTCGTGCCATGAGTCGGGGAGAAGGGGAGAACTGCTGTAACTCCTGGGCATGTGCAAAGGTTGGACTTTGCTGCCAATGTTCAAAAATATAGAGCACAATAAAAGAAACACCGACATTCATTTTTAATGCAGGTCCATTTTTTGCTTGCCTCATATTAAAGCAGTATTCCATCCATTCGTTTCACCAAAAGGCATGCTCAATACCGAACCCTGTACCAGGGGTTCCATTGTGAGTTAGACATGACATGGATCTGGATCAGTACATTATTAATGTAGTACGCACTACTAAAATCCACAACATCAAACCTCAATTGGATTGCTGCGGTTTAGTGTTGACTCTTGAACTTATCCTTCCTGTGTTCATTTGATGATTCATGATTTCGCTACTTCGTCTCATAGCCTTCAACCTTTATTCAACCATAATGGCATAAAAGTATTGTTTTTCTACTCCTACTACATCTGAAGATATGTAATGTAGGTGGGTGCAGGGCCGTTAAAGATGTAAAACCTTTTTAAACCCGGCACATAAACTCCGGTACAAAGATTCGAGCCGAAGAAGTGTTGGTAGTGGTCAGGCATAGAGATGATATAGGACCTTTTTGTCTTTGGGCTAAACACCTGGAGTCCTTCGTAAGTCACGATATAGAGCACCCCATCCTCCTCGTCCCAACCAACAACGTTTGTGCTCGCAACGTCACGGGCAAGAACGTGGTCCGTGACTGCCAATGCCTTGCTCGACGGATTATATCGAAGGACCGTGGGTGTAAATGGTCGACCAGGAGGGGGCCAGCTTGTCCCGAACAAGTAGATGTTCCCCTCGGCTCCACAATAGAACAGGGCGGATCCGTCAAAGTCGTCCTGGAATTTATCCGAGACGGACGTCACAATGTTATTCGAAGGGTCAAATGCCCAAAGCCTGTCATCACTGGCATGTATATAGACTTTTTTCCCAACAGGGTCCCACGCAGCCTGGGACTCGTAGATCCCCCAATATGTGTCCAATTGCCCTACCGCCTCACTCCTTACAACGTGGCTAGTTTCGTTCAAAATCAGCTTGGTGACGCCGCCGTATCCTTGTCTTAGGTAATAGATTTCTCGGTCCTGAGGGTTGTAAACTGTTGCCGCCCTCACGTTTGTATCTGGCAGTTGGCCCAGGTATTCCACCGTCTCGGTATGGATGATGAATCGGAGCATGGATACGGGGTCGGAGCCTTGTTTCCAAGACTTGTCTCCAATAATATCATCCCGTTGTCAGCGTAGACGGCTGTAGGATTCCATAGTTCGAAGGGTAGCTTTGTTGGTACATGTACCAATGTCTGCAAACATTTTGGAGAAACAGTTGCGGGATATTATGGATAAGAAAGATTTTATGTACCGGATTGACTATTTTGGGTGCCGTAGTTAGATTGGTAATAAGACTGACAACCCCGAAAAGAATAGGAATTGTGACAAGCAGGACTATAACACTGACTCGGTCCA
>JAQIWU010001236.1:0-17898 GCA_034696445.1 Isotomiella minor
TCTTTTGTTGTTGTAATAAAATCTGAAGCTTTCATGTTCTCTATTCGCTGCCCATCTCACCTTTTATGTTTACCAATTCAATTTTACCGTCGAAAAATCTCTCCCCCCTTTTCTTCTGTCGTTCGTTCCTACAGTTCGTACACTTTGTCTTGGTTCAAAAGAACATGGATGCATGTTTCGTAGTTCAGCATGTCAGGAGAGAGTGCTGATAAATGGTATAGAGATGTTATGTCGAGAACTTTTACTAAGTCCTCAATGGTACTCGAGTATAGGTAAGTTGGTTCAAGTATCGAATAATATTCCAAAGATATTATTATAATATAACAAGCTACCCAAAAACACAAAACGAATCCAATTTTGGATTTTTCCATAACATCCATCCGGCATTTATTTTACTACCAACTAAACTTTCACCCTCTCACCTTACTTTTTTCACCATCTCCCTTCTTTCTCCAACGGGGGAAAAACAACAAAACGAAATATAATAACAAACGCGGACTGCATTGCAAGTTGTGTAATGCAGAGAAATGTTTGGAAATAATAAACAAGTAAAAAAAGATTGAATAAAAATCCTTCCTTCCTTCAGAAAAAGGTATCACCTTCCAGAGTGAATTTCAATGACTGTGCCTCCAGTTGCAATGCAACCTTTCTCCTGCAGGAGACAAGAGAGACGAAGAAGTGAAAGGGAAGCCAATGTCACGCTCCCATCCACACGCACAAATAATGGAAAAGTGCCTACTGCATTGTGCAATCCAAAAATCCAAACAATAAGTGTAAGCAGCTGCTGCTAAGGTGCATTTCTCATCTCATTTTGTTCTTCTTGAGAGGGATAAGAGTTGACGTAGCATGACAATACCAAATGCCAAGAAAATGATGGTGGAAATATCTACGATGAAAAAAATAGCTGAAATCGTCATTTCATTATATTGCCTCCAATGCAGCAGAGAAAGAGAATTCCTTTGAGACTTAAAAAAAGTGATGTGATTTCTCTAGACAGACTTGCAGTTGTGTCTAAAACCATTTTTTATTTTTTTTTATTCGGTTGGAATAGAATTGAAATTGGACATTGATTAAACCGATGTAAATACGTCCCATGTCAAACCAAAGTTTGTGAGCATGCTGCACCACAGAGAGAGAGAAGATGGTTTAATGAGATTTAAGGTAACAATGTAATTCATAATTAAGACCAATTGAACTGTCAGCTAAAGTCAACTGATTCAACTCCCCGAATTGTTAATGATTCTAACGAAGTTTGGTGAAAGGAGGAGGAGGAGGAAATGTTCATTAGTCAAGAGTGAAATTAACAACGGTGAAAGTCATTCACCTTGAAACTGCGTGGATTCAGTTTTTAGTCCACTTCACTTCACTCGCACCCGTCATTCAAACCCGTGTCTACGCTGTTTCGGACTCAATGGCAGGTCGGCTTTACCCATTGACTACTTTGAGAGTTTGAGAATAGAGATTAATAGAGAGAGAAGACCACGGCGAGATGAAACTTTCCAAGCTGCAGTAACCATAAAATAATTCTACACCAGGAACAACTATCCATCCAATTCCAATCCCCTGCATTTTCTCTGGTGCTCAAACTGATGCACAGGGTCTGACAGATGATGCAGTTGCGTTGCATTTCGTGATCTTGGATCTTAAGGAGCCTATGGATGTTATTATTGACTTCCTTGGCCCACGCAAGTAGAATCCCAATGGTCTTGATGGTCATTAAATGAATGTAAGGCATCTCCAAAAGTCTTAGTCCGTGACTCCGTGAGCAGTTTACTGACTTTGCTTTCCAAGACGGCCTTGCTGGAAAACTTATTTCAAGTTTTTCGCATCTTGATCGTGATAAACAATTATTGGCCACTAAACAGACAGGGTTTCATCCAACCATAAATTCTTCTCCCTCAGTTGACGTCTTTCTAACTCCTTTTTAATCATTTCCTAACGATTCGGAAGAAAAACTGAGAAAGAGTTTGAAGTAGAAAAAAGTTTGATTATTAGCCATCATTTTGTAAAAATCAGAAATTGGAAAGAAGGAAATTCAGCGAGAGGAAAAAGTGTATGCAGTTATCTTCACACGCTTGAATTACTTTCTCCCACAAAAGTTGTAAGTTTTTTTTGTACCACTTGCATTTCTTTTTGCTTAAAAGAAAGAGAAGAAGCCCACAAGGGCCATTGTGAAAGTAATGGTAACAAAACAAGATAAAAAGAAAGAAGAAATTTCTTCTATAATCCAACCCAACAGCACACAATAAAGTATATCATCATCATCATCTTCCACCTCCTTTCCTTCCTTTCCTTACATGAGGAGGAATTGAAGAGTTGAATGGGTTGACTTTGGCTGAGTCTTCTTCCTCCCCTAAAACTCTTATCTGGATTCTGTTTCGGTTTAGTCGAGGCAAAAGTCTAATAATTTTTCTTTGTGGGGCTAATAAAACTTTGTTTGGTTAGTCAGTTGACTTTTCCCCACTTTGTTATTATTACCAAGCATTGAGAATGACCAGAGGAAGAGAACGTCAACAGCCAAAGAGTCTTCTCTTCACCCCAACAATAATAACATCGCCCACTTACTGTCCCGGAAGAAAGAGAAGGGGCACCAAATGGTCTTCTTCTTATTCTTTAGTCCCCCCACACCGTGGAACAATCCTATGGAGAAAGTAATTCAATGGCCTTTCTAAGAACATTGTGTCGGACGTAGTATTATTATTATTATGTGCAGGACTGTGTGGGCATTCATTCATCCGTCCCATCCGGGGTTCCAAAGTCCAACAGTCAGTGGCTTTACCACCATACGGAAGTATGTAATATCATCTCGTGTCCTTGAATGACCATCCTCTTATTTTTCCCCTCCTTCTTAAGAGGCATCTTAAACTTTGCTTCAAGAGAAAAAGAAAGAAAAAAGTGCACGTAATGACCAAAAGACTGTAGAGGGGAGGCAATTTGACGATGGCATGTTGCATATGCCTTACGAAAGAATAATGCAAATTGCACATAAGAAAGTCTTTTGCATAAGTAAACAAGTAAAAGTTCAGTTCTCTCCACGATTTAGGTGTTATGTGTTGTTGATTACATTTAATGACTTGTTCATAAAGGTCGAGATTAGCACCGTTGCCACGGGCACAATTTAGGAACTTTCATTTCTCAAAGTAGAAAGTGCAGCTCTCTGAATTTTTACCTGGAGATTGTTTTGATAACAATAACGGATTTGCTGTGTGAGGGTGCAAAGGGACATGTTTTTAAAGCTAAGTTTTAAGAGGGTGGGGAGTTAGTAGGGCTGAAATGTGCACTGACGCATAAGTAATCAAAGTGAAATATGCAACATTGACTCAGATATATACACATAAAGTAAAACGGTAACTGTAGACATGAAGAGGGGGGGGAGAAAGTGTGTGTATCGTATTGTATTAAAGTGATGAAGAAGGACGAGACGGCGAAGGGTGGGATAAACATTATATTACATGACTTTCACCCACCCTGACACTGTGCACACCAGCAGCAAGCAGTTATGGCGTTATCATATCTAATTCAGAATTTCAAGCTGGTCCTCAGTTATGATTATTGCATGAATAAAATGCATCTCAGAATGAGGCGTCTTCCTCATAATCAACTATACATAGAGAAGAAGAAGGTATCATGCCACTAGCAAAGTTTGGCTTGTCGACAACGGTGCAGGATACTTTCACTCACTATGCAGCTCCATAGGAGGAGACTCAGAATGAGGGTAGACGTAGAGACATAACAATTTTGCATCCTAAATTATGAAGAATGAATCTTCTCTCACTTCTCGTTATCTTGGAAGACACTGATTCCATTACACTCTGTTCCCTCTCTCTCGACTGCAGGGATTTTACAGTTGGAGAAAGCTATATATACTCGTATACTCTTATCACCGATAAATTCAATGCCATCATTGGCTTCTTCCGACAGCTCTCTTACTCTGCAGGTAGCAGGCCCAGATTTCAATAACTACCTATAGCATTTGAAAATGGTTTTTGCTGACTCTGCAGTGCCTTGGAGTTTACTTTACTTTACTTTGTCATAATACTTTCAGTGGAGCAGAGAGTCACTTCTTTCTACCCAAGAAGACTTCCTCTTGTAGGTCCATGCGGAATGGGGAAAGAGAAAGTTTCTGTTTCACACACAAAGACTGTCAAAACCTCGTTAAGTGAAATGAATGGTTAAAATAGGATTATGAATTAGTCACAGGATGCGATGATGGCAGAGAGAGCAGCAGTGGTGGTGAAATGAAATTGGGGGAGCATTTATAGCAGGATTAATCATTATAAAATGAGAGAGTTGAATGCATGCGGCATTTAGAGTTGTAGTTTCTAAGGTAGGCAGACTTACCCCCACCGCTAATCGTCGCAGGTTGACATGACATGACAAAATAACCAACCCTGTGTTCGACTCGCTCACTCACACCAGAATAATGGTTGAATGGTTGAGGAAAGTACATGCCACTACTGCGATTTGTTATGGTTACGTAATCACCATCACCCTAAACAAGAATGTGCAATGAAAACTAAAAACTTGGTGATATTGACCAAAAAAGACTTTCTCTACGACGACAGCTTTTAAGTCTCCATGATGATTATTATTTTGTGATGAGCTCAGCAAAAATGAAAGTGAATAATTTTTCCTTCTCGTGCCCTTATAAATTATAAATATCTACAGCTTGCCAGATCGTAGATGGATGGATTCATAAGCAAGGAAAATGTGCCTGTCGTCAGACAGAACGAGGGGAGAGGGGGAGGGTAACGACTTTTAGACACGAACGAAACAGAAAGTCTTTAACTCACTTAACCGACTTAAAATGAAGGAGTATTTACACCACTGTCATATCTCTAGCATAGACCCTGCCATGCATCATGATTTGATGCGATGGCGATGTGATGATGAGGAGAAAATTAGTGAACTTTTAACTCCGCTTAATTCAATTAGTACACTGAATTGAGCACTACTTTCTCCTACCAAAAAGTAGAAAGGGATTAACAACGCCATAGCATTTGAGTTGACGATACAAAATTCATTCTCTTTTATCGCCTCGCACAATCTTCTTTTTTCCTTTTAAAGTACTTTTTTCTTTTTTCTTTTTTTCTGTCGGCTTTGGACTAAAGTTTGAATAAATCAATTATTCTTTGACGTAATATTGATGTTGTCAGAAGGCTTTAACTTTAACTATTGCAGCGAGGCTTTTTGTTGAAATTAAAGCGAGCGAGTGGAGAGAAAGTGTGCCCATCGCTTTCTTATTTACTCTGTGCATGATTCAAGGCATTAACTGTAATAACAAGAGCGGTCAACCATAACTCATTGTGACGCTAAAAAACACCCATTTCAGAACACTTATCAGTCTGAGGATCTCATTAATATGCAGTGCGAACGAGGTCTGTAAGGCCCATTAAGTAAGTAAGTAGCCACGCAAGTGAGTGTGGCCTTTTTTTCTTTCTCTAAAGAGAAGTATAAGCATTTTTGATTTTTCGAAAGGCTAAAGTGGTCTAATAATGTATCGCTCAATTTGTCCTTCAAAAGAGCTGTACCAGGGTGATAAGAAATAATTTTTCTTTTTTTAACTATTTCAGTGCCACCACAAGTCCCAGCCATTTTTGACGGAACAGCTAGAGAACTCAATGGAATTGCTGGCCCATACAAGGAAGGGGATCCTATGACACTCACGTGCATAGCTTCTGGAGGTAAGATGTCGGAGAGAGAAAGTAGGAGAAAGCATCAATTCGCTCTTGTTGTTGATGGTAGTGGTGGTAATAGTGCCATGTACACTTTAATCATTGTCACCCCAAATAATATGTCAACATCAGTGAAGAAGTGGTCGTCGTCACTCAGACCTTTTTTTACGTTGTCTTGTGTGTCCCTTGGAGAATATTTTCGCTAATGTGTCGTGGAGCAATAATAACTTTATTTCACACAATAAAATACCAACCATTAGTCAAAGTTAAAGAAGGCCTTTTGTCATCAGGACCATTTTGCTATCCTAAGTAGATTGGAAAATTATCAAAATCCATATCTTTAAGTTTGCTTTGCATGTCTGTCCTCTATCATCCTCCCTTATTACCAAACACTTCCTGTGGAGCATAGAGGAGACTTTTAAAATCAAATATTACTGGCGTTCATACACCACATCTTTCTCCCATAACAACCCTCTACATTAGGCTAAAAAAACAGTCGGTTTGGTTTGCATGACGACGACGAGAGTTCCACACATTATTGGTAGAGTCATGGTCGGTCGGTGGAGGTAAGATTTTCATTTGTGGGAGATGTGAATGAGATATTATCACGGCTCTGTTCGTGCCGAGTAATAGTTATGTGATGTTCTAATAACCATAAAACGTGTTTGGTCCTAGGCCCATTTACTCGTACTCCCTTTTTGTTAGGGTTGCAGCTTTTGTATGTTTCCATGCTTTCTCTCCATGTCAGAATGATCACTTTATATACCTACGTATACTTTCTCCGTGTTCCCTTTTCCCCGCACTCTCTGAGTCTGAGTTTGGCACAATAGAACGGGGAATAAAAGTGAGGTGCAGCAGTTCAACAATGTGGATGTGGACAAATGAATAGTTGCTCTTGCAGAAACTTTACTTTTTTTGCACATATTGCACCACCACTCCATTATTCCGTGCCAAGTACTAAATGTTCTTTCACTTGTTGTTGTTGTTCGTACCGTTTCCCACGTCACGGTAAGTAACATCCGCAGAAATTTTTCTTCTGCCTCCCGTCACAGATACCAACCCACCGCATTACTTTTCTTCTCTAACCTCATTGTGATGGAGCCCGCATTGTTTTATTATTACATGCTACACGGTTTTATCCGTACATAGGAGAAAGCACTCTTGACTCTTTTCCTTCCTCCCACAACCACAACTCAACAAAAGTTGGTTTTTTAGTAGAGAAAGAGGGTTTTTTTGAACCTATAAATACTAATGCGTAGGTAGTTTCGTTGACCTACAATATTTTCTTGCTTTTGTAGAAACTTTTCTTCCTGTTGTTTTTCTTCGCACTTTTACTACGAAGCGAAATATTCTAGGCAGAGGGAAAGTGGGTTGTACAATAAGTAGCAATTATCTACAAGAACTTTGAATTTCTCCTTCCTTCCTGTCCTCCTCTTGGGTCAGATATGTGTAGTTCTATTAATGCGGCATGTGGAAAAGCCGTTTATCCTTCTTTTGAAAATTAGGCTTGAAGTCGGTAAGGATTCATCCGAGTATAGTCAAATTGTTTTCGTTGTTGGTTCACTGAATAATCGCCTATCAAGACCACAGACTAAAGTCAAGGTATTTTCACCCTCCTACACTCCTTCAGTGTTCAACTCACTCTGTGGTTTACAAGGATCTAAGTACTGGATTGCAGAGCATTGTTGTCCCTCTCATCCCGTTTAACTTATTGCGATCTGTGAAAGAGGTTATTTGTTCAACGGATTATTCACCCTGCAAATACTCAAAGTCCCCTCTAGGCTAACCAAACAGTAACTTATGGCTTATGGAATCAAACTGCATAACAAGAATGCAAAGCTGTGTATTATTATTACAACGAGGAAGACTCTCACGTAAGGAGAAAGTGGCAGGAAGGAATGGGTGAGTAATGCTACGTGAAGAAGGGAGGAAATAAGGGAATAAAATACACACAGGATTTCTAATTCAAGCCAACAAAGGCTCCCACCTCTGTCCAATTGACACTTGATTAGTTTTCTGAAATATTTATGGGGATATTTAATTGCTTTCTCCATTGAGTTCACATTCTTCCATCCTTCTTTGTATTCCTCTTCAAGAGAGAGAGAGAGAGAGAGCAAAACGCCAAACAGGCAAGTAGTAGATCCCTCTCAGAATACACACTCAGTCCTCCTGCTTCCGTTCGATGTATAAACTTTGGCCACATGACTTTCCCTTTTTAGGGCATTCATGAGACGATTATGGGATAGAAAGTTGAATGGTCTAGAATTCAGGAGGTCTACGTGGCGTGGAGAGGATGAAAGTCAGAGAGAGAGAGGAGAATCTATGAAAAAGGCAAAAGCGAGTTCTATTGGATATGAATGGGGTGAAAGCTGGAGAGTAAAATGGAACAGTAGACAATGGATTCACAGGATTTCCATGGAATTTCTTTCCATGTTTATGAGTGTCGGGGCTGAACTGAACATTTTGCATCTTAAATTCTGTCGTCTATTATTCCAAGTGAAAAGCCAACTTTCTCCCTTCAAACTAAGCTACAGAGTAGCTCGGACCAGATTCATTGTGTAACATCATCGCACTCTTCTGAATGGAATTGGAAGAGAGGATGGGGAATATATTGTTCTTGAATGTTGGCGAATGTCGAGTGGTTGTCATCATAAATTGAAACTATATACTTGCCTCACATGCTGGAGAAGGCTGACAGCGTAGGCTACTCCCTTCACATTGTAATTTCATTAGCCTCCTCACATTTTATTTATTTCGCTCGATAATTGTTTCAGCTATTTTGAATTAAAAGGATAGAAATCACTCTTGGATTTAGGGCAATGGAGGCGCTAGATATGTCACAGAAAAATGGAGTGGAACATAGAAGTGATGTATGTATCTAGCTTTCTCTTTTAAATTGAATTCTGCCTGCAACACTGTTTCATTTCTACAGCCTGTGGAATATTTCTGTATTTTTCCGTCAATAGGACGAGGAATTGGGATTCTTGTGATCTTAGAGCTGCATTTAATTTCTTGGAGCACACAGAAGCTTGGCGTACATCCTATTGAAATGAACATTTCGGAAAATTTATGAATAATAATGCAATCAGTCAACCTGACAGCGAAATTGCATAGTCATTTAGCAATTAGAATTTGGTCTTTGTCCCCTTCCCCCAATGTCTGTCCCATTGCCCATAACCCATCAATATTCATGTGACATTATTTGTTTGTTTACATCGGAGAAAGTCTCCCAGCACAAAACAAATATTTGTTCACAGTGGGGGAAGTTCAGATTCAAGAAGGGACAATGCTTGCGAGAGTCATCTTCCTTATTTTAAAGTCTTAATCACACATTTCCAGATTTCAATCAGTCTTGAAGAAAGATACCTGCATTGCATTTCTTAACAGACTCTTTATTAGTCTGACTCTACGACACATCTGCATCAACTGTCAAACGTGTGACCAGGCAAAAAAATAAATGAGTCATGATGATAATGCACACACACGCTGTCGCTGTGTCACAAAGCTTTTCCTGGTTAGACTTCACATCCATTGAATCGAGAGCCTTATCATCGGTCAACAAGAAAAAGATTGATGAGAAAATTATTCATTATAAACTATTCATTATGGGTGAGTGAGGAGTGGGAAGAACCACTGTCAGAATAACTTATTACACACACACTCAACTCAACGACATGGAGCTCGTTGAACTTTAAAATGTGTATTTATTGTGTTGTGGTGAAATATTTATGTATATGAATCCTTCTTTTACAGGACGCCCAGCCCCAAAAGTGACATGGTTTAGGGGAGGGACTCTCATTGACTCCTCGGACAAAGTGATTTCATCCGATGGTGCGACACAAAATACAATGACGCTGGACAGACTAACAAGATCCGATCTGAGGGCTGTGTTCACGTGCCAAGCCACCAACAACAATATGAGCGAGCCGGTCTCAGCCTCTGTGCAAGTGGAGATGTTTTGTAAGTACACCAAAATTACGATTAATTTAAATTGCAGGGTAGTACATAGGAGGTTGGTTCGGCGAAGTGTATTTTTGAAAAGAAATCCTATAATCTGCGGTGGACGGATGTTCATTATGATAAAAGAGAAAGCAAACAAAGTATCCGTAGAATCGTAATAGGAAAAGGAAGTTAGCGGGTCTTTAAGCAATGTCCATCAAGAATGCATTCTCTGACGTCCAAAGCATTTCTTTTGAAATTTTTGAATATAAAGTAAGGTCATAATCCTGGGTCACTGTGAAAGGTTCGTCTTCAATATCCTTTCATTCATTTTTTTACACTCTTGTGTATGAAGTAAAGTGGTCCATTCAGATTTGGAGGATACGAGAAGAAAATGCGTCTTTCATCCTATGCAAGTTCAAATCGTGGGAAGAAAGAAAGAAAGAGAGGAGGAAAGGGAAGTTTAAGCAAAGAGTCAAGACGGATTGACGGAAGGAAGATGAAACTTATGAAATATTACTTTGACACAGGGTATTATACGGAGTTTTACTTCGCTTCTCTTTATCCTCGCATTGTCCAATGGATCATTAATTTAAGATGAAGACGCATGCCATTCATTCAGAGAGACACATTCGTCTTGTTCGTGCCCATCCTCCCACCCGCTAACAACCCGCTTGTTCCCAAATCGTTCTGTAACTTCCTGGTCTCTCTCTCTCAAGAAGTCTGGTCTGTGAAATGTTATGGCAGAGCAAACCACAACCAAACCCTTCCCACAATCGTTCGTGTTGTCTTCATCGTCGTCGTCGTCATCATCATCCATGACTTGTTTTAAAAGGGAAAGTGTGAGGAAATGCAGAGTAGAATTGTGACTTTAAATTGACTCCTTAAAACCAAAATGACTAACCAAAAACTGACAAAAGACGAGAGACACTTAGGGAAAGGAGTGAAGTCAGTCCATCTTCGTCACGCAAATTTCTCGTTCAATTCCATCCACCTTCTAAAACCACACCTTCTATCTATCCATCTTGGAAAATGCAGTAGATCAAGTATTCAGATTTAAGATTTTAGGACAAGGAAGGAAGAAGTGGAACGAAATGAATGACTGATTCTCTGTAGCAGATGCCTCTCTGCTTCTTCGTGGTTTTTAGGTCCTTTCTCTGATGCCACAAATGAGACGACAGTTTTAGTAGTCTCAAGTCTCAAGTGTTTTTCATCCTTCATTAGAGTTGATTTACCTCCAAGATTGTCTCTCGTCCTTTCATTCTTGTACACGTCTTAACTATGTAGAATAGAGTCTTCCATCCAAATGGATTTTAGTCTGATGTGCCAGTGATTGACGGTAAAAGATAAGAGTCAGCTTTGGAGGAAATCTTATTTCGCAGATAAATCCGATATAAATTCAAACTCCACTTTATACTTTTTGCTTTGGTTGTCACACCACCAGTCTGACATTGAAGAAACTAAATTTTCCCTATCTAATCCTTTCATTTCCATGCCTGTCAGCTAAGAGTTTTTGAATTGCAGTTATATATTTATAACCGGATTGTCAATGAATCAAATGAATGGGTGAACTTTCTTTGAATCTATGAAATTGTGCTCGAAGGGAGGCATGTTACACATATAGTTATAATGAGTGACTCCTCAATCCGAACAAAGATAAAGAGCGGAAAGCATTTTTCTCATTAGTGTGAAAAGAAACTAGAAAGGCTGTGTTTAGACAGATAGATACTTTGGTGGATTCCGATCAGTCTCTGTCTGCCATTTAAGTGGGACAATTTTTTATCATGACCATTATTTTCTTCCTCTAAAAGAAAAAGAAGAGGACTGGGACAGGGACTTACTTTCACCGTAAAAGACACATCAAAGTAAAGAGAATGGTTTTGCAACAAAATTCCTTTTCTTATAAAAATTTTAAGGAGATGGAATCACCAATTCGGTTATATAATGTGGTGCTCAAACAGTGTGAAAGTAACCGTTCAAAAATGACCGATCAAAAGTTTTATGAACTTCATTCCCAGTAAAAGAGTTCCATTACCCAGGACTACCGTGTGAGAGAAAGAGAGGTGGAATGGAATTGAGGGAAATTGGTTGAATAGTTAGAATGTCACATTCTCAAATTGAAGTGTTGCCTGGTTAGGAGGAAGTGTGTAGTAATAGCGAAGCCAATCGCCAATCAAGTTGGATCACGATCACGACACTAGACTCTCATTGCAAGTGGTCCGTTGAAGAAGGAAAAGGAAGGGACGTCACGAGACTTAAGATAATACGCTCATTTACTGTAATAGCAATGGGAATGGGTATAATGGTAAATGAGCATGTAAAATGTAACACCGATCACGGTCACATGAAAAGAGAAAGGAAGGACGACGGACAGAGAGAACCTCCGCCATTCGCTTCAGAACGTATGAAACTTTGACAAGTCACAAGCCTGCACTTTTTCTTGCATTGATGCAAGCGACGAGAGGGAACTTGGAACGGGAAATGAGACGTTTATTTTCCCCATTACAGGAAACGAGACAGTTTGGTAGTTATCGATTTGCTTTTGCAGTCCTATACACATTAAACTGTTGAAAACACCCAGAGCTTTAATGACTGTCTACTTTCGTTCATTGAACTTGAAATGGGGGGGCCTTCTCTGAAAGGTAAAACCTCAGAACTATGCGTAGAAAAGACACAGACGGAAGAATGGGAAAAGTTGGTCTGCGTAAAACGCAAAATTTGAATACAACTTTAATGAACAAAACCCCATTTCAAACCACAAAACTGACATTCATTCGTTATCTTATTGTGCTACTAACTGACCGGAAGGATGCCTATCTTTATGAATACTTAGCACTGGTCAATCATATTACGCAATAGAGGATTTCATAGCCATTGTAAATTATTTATAAAGCAAGTTTTTAAGCGTGTTTAGATAACATAATTAAATAGTTCTCATATTTTCTCTCTCTTCAAGTTTTATCCCACAGACAACTTTCACCCTGACTTTCACTTTTCCCAACTGCCACGCCTCACTTTCCCTTCAAGTTTCCATCCATCGTACGGAAATGGTCTTTGTTTTCCCACAGCATTTGCTTGCAAACTTTGAAAGTGAGGCGGAAAACTTTATAGGTATGCGGGAAAGATAGAAAGGAGGAAAGGTTGAAAATGTAATCTCTTCAGAGGTTATATAAGAATTGGTTAATGGTTCGTTTGGCTACTCGAAATTTAAGAAGTTTGATTGTGGTTTGTTGTTTCAACAAGAAAATTCTCTACCTTCGTTCGTTTTCTCCTTTATCAATTGGGGTGCATCAGGGTACACTTGACTGCCTCTTTTATTGTTGACTATGACTGGTTTTTGGCTTATTGTTTTTATTGCGTTCTTCCGCTCCCCTGAAGGTAGGAGCGGAAGAGGGCAAAGATGCTTCCAATTTGTGAATTTGGCAATATTTGCGTATCTATGATGCTCAACGAGCCGTACTTTCTTTCTCCTTTTCTTCGTTATTCAGTTTGGACCTATCTTTCTTTCTTTGCTTCTTTCTCGAGATGGTGTTTCTTTTTGGTCTTTTGCTTCCAGCAACTTTTACTTTTCTTTGCGGAATTCCATTAAGAAGACAGAAGTAGAAGAGGATGTAGTTGTTGTTTCCAGTCTCAATGTATTCAGCCACACAAGTGTGTAAGTTTCGTCATACAAGTCGCAAAAAAAGCAGCAGAGATTGGAATCAGCGGATCCTCTCATCGTTTCGTCTCTTTTCTTTGTTGATTTGAAAATTCGACTCTGGATTTTTTTTCTTCTCTCTTGTCCTACCTCAGATAGATATAGTCTGTGTGGGTGAAAGTTGTGAGAGCAGGTAGAGAGAATTGTAACTTCTGTTTTTCTCTTTTCGTTTTTGTATATTTGTTTTCACTTTCTCCGCCTTTCTATTGTTTCTCCTGTGTCTTCTTTCCTTTTCTTCCTTCCTTTTCATCCCAAAGTGTGTGTGGTATAGTGAGCAAGTGTCTTTTATTTTATTAGAATTGGTTGAAGCAACTTTTTGTTTAGTTAAGGAGGCCGTGAAAGCAAAAGCAAGGGAAAAGAGAAAGAAGACCACAGATGTCCTGACTCTTCTTGTATTTTTATTTTATGAGACCCACTGAAATCTCTAGCCCATTCACTCTCTCTTTTCAAGCAAGCATTCGCTTTTTCACCAAAGTTAGTGCGGGGGCTGCTGCTGTGTCTGTGTGTAAAAGTAGGTAAGCTAATGTAAAGTGGGCATGGTCGGTTGAATGAATGAATGAATGAATGGTCACGGACTGTTTTAGGTTTGTTTCCTGTTCATGTGCCCCTCCATGTGAAAGGCCCGAGAGAGACTCTCGTGTATCACTGCCTTTATTTAGAAAGAGGAAAAGACTTTCCAATGCCCTTTGAGAATTTATAATGA
The DNA here is from genome assembly GCA_034696445.1 of Isotomiella minor. Taxonomy (NCBI): domain Eukaryota; kingdom Metazoa; phylum Arthropoda; class Collembola; order Entomobryomorpha; family Isotomidae; genus Isotomiella; species Isotomiella minor. Next base: position 14,015 of record JAQIWU010001236.1, read on the forward strand.
ATATTCCAAACTCTCTCTCTCTCACTCGTTTACTTTCTTGTTGTGCAAATTTTATCTGCAGAGTTTAGTTTTGAACTAGAGAGAGCTAGCTAGCTACATTTCATTATAATTAATTTTCCAGAGTTGCTTTTTCACGTGGGAGAAAGTGATGGTAGTGGGTCCCTCCCGCCTACGCATCTAGAACCCTGAGGTTGACTCCCTGGAAACCTTCTAAGAGCAAAGTAGTGATGAGTAATTACACACTTACGAAATGTAAATGTTTGTCAAATTGTTCATCACTCAATACTCACTCGAATGTATCATCATTTGACTAATTTATCAGGAGAGATAATGAATTCATGAGTGAATAAATGAGTCACTCAGTTCAAAAGTCTCCAGTCTATGACGAATCTAATGTCAAATGAGAAATGTTACTTGATACAGAGAAAATGAATACCACAACGAGAATCCCTTCGTGAAAATGGTGGCTGCACAACTAGGAAATATAGTTACAATAGGGGTCTTAAAAGTATGACAATGCGAACCATAGAACCAAGTGAACTTTCGTCTCTGTGGTTTAACTTTATAGCGTTCCTTTTGTACCTTCTATCACGTCTCGTCACACTAGGAAGGAAGCTAAAGAAGCAAGTATAGCAAAATGATCAGATCAAATTCATGGGAGAAATATCATTGTATATAATCGTGAAATCGTGATTTATTCTCAGCTTTACGATTCCAAGCTCCTGTCCGCCTGCTGGGTCTGTCTCTCTCTTCTGTATGAAGTTAGTGAGGAAAGTTCAAGCTCACAGCAGTGAAAGAATGCTGGCTGTGGTGCGGGTTGACTTGACTTTCCCCAAAAAGGGAGAAAGCTAGAGGAACTTCAATGCAATATAATGGCAGCATTTAATACTTGGCGGATGTGATGGAATGCGAATGAACCTCATTATCCTGATTCCATCCAGCAGTTGTTATGTATTCCCTTGAATTAGAATTTCATTACAAGAGACTATCTACCCAACGGTTTTTGAATTTTATCATGTCTCTCAAAGGATTATCCTCCACATCCTCTTGTTTTATTTAAGATCAAAATTTAATTTCACTATTTTATGGCTTTTTCCTTCTCCTCTATCAAATGATTTGTAAGATAATGCGTCAGTTATGTTCGATGCGAAGATGGTCCATTATTTTTGTCATCGTCTAAAAGTCAGTGTAGTTATTCATTAACTTCATGCGGAAATGGTGAGGTTCGTAAAATTAAAGACAGCCCATGTGGCACGAGCAAATGGGAGGAAGATTCAAGGGAGAGAGAGAGAGAGAGGATTAACAAGAAACGAGAATTTAAGGTGGTTAGAAAAATCTCATTAGTAATTCGAAGGAATGCGCATCTAGATGGGCTTAAAAGCTTGAACCTGCTGTTGCTACTTCCTTTCTCCAAACCTAAACTCCAAAGTGAGTCATTCTCTTAACTTGGTAACTTTCTCTCCTCTTTCTCTTGTACACACTTTTTGGGTTTAACCGCATACAGCAAGACTGCCTTTTCCTTCCTTCGCATGCCTTGACAAGTCATACATACATAGGGACACTACTGGGCTAGAGATAGTCAGAGAGAATGATGAGAAGTATAATCGTTATCTGAAAGTCAGCATTCCCAAAATTGAACAAATCAGTTGGCCTCCTAAAAAGGAAGAAAGTATCTTCTACTTTCATTTCATGTCTATTGCTTATACGTATCTATACTCCTGGCAAAAAGGACTTTTACACATCCTCCAAGGTGGAAGAGTCACCCTGTGTGTGTGTATGTCTTTCCAAAAAACCCCAACTGAAATCCATGCGGATATGGTGGAAAGAAGTCTTTTACTTTTACCAACTTGTACGACTAAACTAAGGTCATGATTACCTCTCTCTCTCTCTCTCCGGCGGAACTTCCATAAGATCCTTAAAGGCAGAATTCTTTCTTGTTCTTCTTCCATCCCAAACTCATTCTAATCGTGAGAAGATGGAGCGATATGACTCGGGGTAAATAGGCACTTACCCAATTCTTTCATTTAAACTCAAAGTCACGTTTGACGTAGTGGCCAAAATGTGTTATCGCTTCCCATACCCAAGTAAAAAGGTACCTTACGCAGAATGTGAAATCACTATGATGTAATTTTCCACCATTTTTGTACATCCCTCCCAGTAGACCAATATTAACTGGAGGCACCACTACTTTCTCCTTCCCTTGTTAAGAGTGTGGGCATATATAGCATATTTAATCATCCTCTGCAAAAGACAAAACTGAATGAATGTCCTTTGGGCATTTGCCTCAATTTGAATTTTGCTATCTGGACGGTACACAATCACGACTTTTGAATCTATTGCTAGAGTGAAAAGCTTTCTCGGGGGACTGAAGGGAATGCTCCATGGTCCACTTCTGAAATTATCCTTCTCACGATCTCAACGATTCAGTTTTTATGTCAAACAATAAGTCAAGGCAGAGAGGATCTAATGGAATAACTACGTTAAGAACAAAGACATGATAAGCAGATTGGTTCTAGTTCCAATTAAGGGATGGTTGATAAAATTATAGGTAGCCAGAAAAGTCCTCTCTTCCCAATTGCAATTTGATTCATGAGAAAAGTATTTTGACCAAATTTGATACGGGTTGATGCTTATATGCTTATTACTTTCTGGAAGGAGGAGAAATGTCTGAAAGATAATATTTTTTACTTACGTATCAGAGGAACCAATTTGCTCTCTCTCTCTGTCCTTAGCTACTTTCTTTCTCCTCGGATGAAGAAGCCAATAATGTGAGGCAGGAAGTTAAGTAAATACGAAGGCCTGTTGAAGACCATGACACAAGGAGGTACTTACATTTGATACAGCACATGACGTTAGGAAAAGTGACTGTTCCATTCAATACTTCTTGGTGAAACCTGCTGAGCGGAAGAAAGAAGGGAAAGGAGGAGAGAATGTATTTTTCTTTGAACCATAGTTAAGTTGCGTCGTATTACAAGTAATGTTATGTGTAGGTCTTTGCATCTTATGTGTGTACACGAAGTAGAAAAAATATCCTTCATTTGGTTCGGTTCAGTGGACAAAGCTCGTCTCATTTTATGTTGGAAGTAGAAAGGAAATGATATGAACAAAAAGATGAGGGCATTGGAGAAAGGAATATACCTACTTTCACGTTGGCTGTCTTTACGAGGTGCAGCAGTATCTAGTATGGGCTTGGGTCATTTTCCATCTTCACTCCGCTTCCGTCCTTTTTATTTAATATTGGGGTCTTCTCTTGAAGGAAAGTTGATACGTCCGCGTGTGGAGAAAGTAAGTTGTGACAAGAGGAGAAGTAGTCAGGGATGAAACCGGAGACAAAGCCTACAAAGGCAATGAGGATAACCTATACATTTTTTTCTCATCTCGTCACACATGAGGAAAGGCAAATCGCCTCATTCAGAATGAATAAGAAGCCTTTCTCACTTGGGTATTATGTGACCAACATGAGAGGCAACTGAATTAAGGAGAAAGTAGGTAACTTGAATGCCTCATCGTGGTTTGTTGTACACCATGGGATTAACAGACTTTTTTTTTGACTGACGAAGAACAAGCTCTCAACTTAAATCCGAAACAAACACATAAAGCATGACTTTGGTAACTGTCAAAATATGGCAATACTTCACTATGGTGAAAGCATCCTAATTCCTTCCTGAGGTGTGGAATACAATCATAAGGTATGTGGAAAATTGCAGATTATACTGACTGCTTTTATGTCTTCAAGCAGTGATTATATATCACCCTGCTTGCGTCACCACCACAAGTACAATTCAATTTACTAACAGGACAGAGACTCGTCTCTTCTTTGCAGTTTCCACTTCAGCTTTTTCTTTTTCTTTTATCCACTCTCAAGGGCACAGAGGCAGACGAGA
>JAQIWU010001237.1:0-17892 GCA_034696445.1 Isotomiella minor
TAGTATCAACGTTATATAGTAAATTATAATAACGTACCAAAATGAATGGCACAATTATATGCAACACTTACAATTAATGCCGTTACTTGTATGTTTTACTCACAAGTAAAACATCATCTATTTATTTGCGTCGTTCGTGACGAAAATAGTAATAGCCACAATTCATTCACGAAGTTCAATTTACTTCAAGTGGTATAGGAGTGTCTAGCTGTTACAAAATAAAAAATTCCAAACGAAAGTCATAAATGAGACAAAAGGGTGACAAATATTTGGGTTTATATCACAACTTTTGTTTCGTCATCTCTCTTTATCCATCACATAATATAATCCAGTCAGACGAAGCGAATAAGTAATAAAATGTGTTCACGCCAACTGAAAACTTTTCCTGATTTGATTTGGTGAACTCTTTATATCGCATTAAATTCCATGACATAAAGCAGAGCTGAAGATTTGATTGATAAAAAAGCACCAAAAAACTATAAACTTGAAACGGCACAATATGGAATCCAGTTATTTCTTTTTTCCTTTTACAATATGAAGTGTCCTACTCTGTATTAATTAAAATGACTGGCACAAACCTACTTTGTTTCATCTTCGTTTCTTTTGGGTTTCTATAGGGACATAAAAACGAATTTTTGTGCGATTTCATGTTGGTAATCAACCGCACTTGGACTTGATTCATTCTCTGATGTGATGTGTGTACATAGTATAAAATACGATACGTACAAGATTATCAAATTGCCAGCGCATCATCCTCACAGATTACTTCATTTTTATTGCGGATTGTATTACCTTGTAAATCAACCAATTTATTGACCAACTATGCAAAAATGTTGAGGATTTGAGCCAGCATTTCTATTTTTTTGCATTGAAATTAAATGCGATGCTTTGCCATTGCAATTTTTCTCACTCATTATGCAACGAACACAATGATACAGAAAGAGAGGTAACGGGAAGGAGGATGACATAAGACATTTGTAGTCATGGGAGGTAGCGGGGTATTCTTCTGACTATTGTCAGCAAATTTCAGCGCATGCAAATGCTCATCATCACAGTGACAGGTATCGATCAGTAATTACTACTCTCAACAAAAGACCTCAGCTCTTGGTTGTGGTTGACTGCTGTGAATGAATTCCTGGGCCTTATCATTACACAGTAAATTAAGTTGATTCAAAATAATTTTTATAGCGTCTTGTGCCAGACACGCATCATTGGCACCAACACGTTCTGGCACAATGCAGTCTTGTTTCATGACCTTTTGAAGATTTAGCATTGTTCTTTTGGTGGTCAACTCGGTCTATTTTTAACGTTCCTATTTGGTTTTCTTCAGTAAAACAAAGTTGGCAATGCTTGGACTTAGGAAGATGGTCTGGAACAAACCCGTTCTTTTGTCATGTAACAACGGTATAAATTGCACAATTTTCCTCGTGATGGAATCTAGCAGTTTTACAGCAACTTTTTGGTGAAGTTAAATAATGCACATGCAATTACTCCTGTTAATCACTGAGAAGAAGAACAATGGCGCTCGTGCTGTCTTAACATTGTAATTTATGTTGTCACTAAACTTTAAAGATGCGATGTACTTTGCCTTTGGCACTTGAAATACCATAGTGTTTTGTATTCATAACACTTTATCGCGACTATTGCAATTAATTTGAGCTTTTTCACTCCCAACATAAACTCCATACATGAAGAAACCAAAGAAAAAGTGACGCGACGTGGCTTTTGTTTTATTACCTTATGCTCCTTATGAGCTCATCATTTAGAAGTCCAATAAATCTGCTCATCTTTCTCACTCCTATTGACTGGTCTGGAGCCAGTTTGACGTTTCATTCCTGCTTAAATTAATGTTCCAGAAACTACAGAAATGCGTAAAAGTTTATTGGCTGAACCCGGAAGGAGTGAGTATAATCACACTTTTTAGTTTGTTGTACCATTATTTCTTACATTGGAGTAATGGAAAGGTGAGATTGAATTATACAATCATAATTTTGTGTTAACTACTGCTATCATTGTATTAAATTTCGCACATCAATCGTGTAATGATTGATCTGTTTAGGACATCCTTTCGTAAAAAATGAAATAGGCATACGGTTGTGGCATCTTTTTACATATATCGAATAAGAGGTTTATCACTCAATCGCAGGAATTAAAACAATGGTTGTGGGGCACTGTAAGACGCTGTCCTAAAAACTCAATTTCTTCCTCCCACCTAAATTCATTCTTCATAGAACTAAAACTATTGAAATTTGAAGCACTTTGGGAGGCAACTGAGATGCTCCTTTGGGCGTTTGTCATCTTTTACCCATGTTTGGAATGACTCAGGCAGGAAAGAGTATTTGAATCTTAATCCTCATCTATTCTATGCATTAATTAGGAAAAGGTTGAATTGATTAATACCAGGATTCTATTACTGACAGCTTAGATCAGAGTGAGTGATCCAAAACTGATTAATTACTACTGTAGGAGTCAAAGTCAATGTTAACTCAATGTTTTGTACCATCTTGCCCAAAATTTTGTGTCTTCAATCCAAAAATAGCTTTCAATGAAGACATATAGAATCAAGTCATGTAAAGGCGGTAGATAGTATCAAAATATTTAATGAAAGGCACTATGGGAATATGCGGAAGGACTTATAGATTCATATGGCTTAAGTAGTGATCATCAATGCCCTCCAATTTTGCTGACGAAAAAATCATTTGTTTGGACTATTAAGTCGCGAGTACGACAAATAAAGATATAAGTACACGACTTAAATCAGTAATCAATGATGTATTAATCAATCAATCGGTATGTGCAGAGAATTTCCATAGCAACTTTAGATGCAGTTTTTGTCCAGTTGCATGACTGATGACATTAACTGTTTGTCTTGCATGCGTTTATATAAACGCTGACACATTAATTTGCTGATTTTAGCTAATAAATAATTCAACCCCACACTCACTCTTCGTTAAGCCTATTTGATCAATGCAATGTAAGGATAAAAATGGGCACTGCAAATAGGAATTTTCATGGAAATTATGCATATCACAGGCTAGAAGAGGAAACTTCAAGCAGGATGCGTTCTTCAGGTTTGTTCTTGTTATAAATGACTTGTGCCACCCGTAGAACACTTCCGGAGAAAAAAAACAAAAAGACGCCTTACCTTTGTACCGGCACATTTCCTTGCACCGCAAATTTTCTTACGATGCATCCAACAGCTTACAACATTGTCTATCAGTTTGCGTATGCGTGAATTGAAATGTTTTAAACGCTTCTTCATTGAGAAAATTTGACATGATAGATTCAAGTGCTTTGGGACTAGAGATTGGATGGAGGAAAATCCATCATAAAACTTGTTTTGCATTGCTTTGCTAGCATGCATGCTATTATGCGAGTAATCAATTGAATGAGTTAAGTATTTTGTCCATAAGGTGCTTAGATGCTATTGATGAGAAATTTTAGAATTGCAACATTATTTGAGAGTGTGTAAATAAATAAAGCAAGGAATATCAAACCTGTCTTGAAACCTTGAATTTGGAGATGACGACGATGATGACAGTGAATTTAGTTTACAAAATTTATTCATTGCAAGTCATTATGCCTCCTTTACACCAAACTCTTTCTGAGGGCTTGCCTTCCTGAGACGCCTTATTGTCTGAATGTAGGTACACCCATTTTTCCACAAAATCTTGCAACAGTACAGTATTCGGGACAAGTTGAGAATCTGACCCTTTGATGTTTTGCAGTAATTAACAACTTTGTACCATAAAAAAAGGATTTAAAAACACTTTAATTGCAATGAAGAATTTTAGTTCCGTTTAAGCTTTTTTTAAAAGAAAAAAAGATGTAGGCAGACGATTGATGTTCAATTGCTTGACAAAAAATATGAGATGCTACAACCCCTAAAGATGATAAATAGGGGATGGAAAAACATGGTTAGCCCTCAGCTTATCAGATGCCACCTACCTCATCATCCATCTGATAACGCAAATAGGCCTATAATGATACAATATTTATGCAGCAGTATGAGCAAACATGATGAACCAATTTCGATATAAAAAATCAATTTGCAGGCATGTATTGCTCGAAAGGGCGTAATTTGTAATAAGATATAGATCATCTCGTAGAGAATGAGCAATTGATCGAGTACTTTTACAACCTTGTTGACAGTTGTCTAAGAAACAAGTGCGTTAATAGTGCGTAGAAGGTTTCCAAAGTGAACATCCGCATAGCTGCCATTTGATAAGTGGTTTTAAGCTGTTTTGTGCGTGCAGATTATCTTTTTTGCCTTCTTTCGTTATGTGCGATGTCATAAAACTCAACAACAAACAACGCATGCATGTAGTACACGAATCATGATCCTTGCTGTCTCATAAACTTAAACGCTTTGTAACAATTTATAATTTTTTTTTTTTGCAGAAATCCCCCGACTTCACCATGGAAGGTCAACGGCTGGAGAGGCAAAATAAGAAATTAAGCCATGCAAAAAAGCGAAGATGCGTGTGTCGAGTGTTCGGAATCTTTTTCTTTTTGGCAACCTTCATTGGAGTCCTCATAGCTTTAAGCATGATTTACACCAAAGGACAAAAGTATTTCGGCTCTTTGTAGTTTGATTACCTGAATGGATAGCGTGAGCTCTGTCATCTATGTATTTTGCAGTAGGCATTTTGCAAGCTAAATCTTGTCTTGACTCATATTTGTATGTATTATAAACGTTATATATGCAGGAAAAGAAATGCAGTGTTTAATTTAATTATTGTTGTTACCTTTTGTAATTTAAGAATAGTATAGATACGACTTTACATCCACAATTAGTTTAGTCTCGAAACAACTCCTTTTGTCAGTAACTGAGTTTGTTCAAATCTCCCTAGAAAAAATTCAATTATTTCCCCAAAAAACAACTTCTTCCTCTTTTTTCAATATAAGAATTGGCCAGATTAGATTAGATTAAGATGCAATGTAATACAGTTGATCTATCAGATAACTGGTATTGTTAAAGTTCCTTGACTTGCTGATTTTTTCGGTCACACATTATTTTTGTCAAACTGAAACACGCCTCAATTTTTCAAGACTTTCTTCACATCACAACCTATGTACCTACTTATAGTATGATAATTGGTCACGACATCCTTTTAACTCTTTGACTGATTGGTCAGTTTTATTTGTTATTAATAATTCGTCTTCCAGACCTGTATTGATAATACCAAATTTTTATACTGTTCAAAAATAATGCTCATGCGGGTTGTACGTGATTGCATTCATTGTTCTTCCTTCCTACGTTAAGGATATGCTATTATGCAATTATTACAAAAATATATGTAGCATTATATTTGTTTAAATAAATATCAAGAGTTGGAAATATTGAACCATTTCGTTTTAATCACTCCTTCATTATTATTCCTTTATGAACGACTGTTGTCGGGTGGTATTGACGTTGAAGGTTTAGTCATTTTTAGGTGGACAAATGGCTGGATATTGTTTTTGTGGGCGTTTGTTTGCCGTCATTGAAAATGTCTGTACTTTCTCCATTATTATAACTAATTCGTGCCTGATGAATTGTTAACACAGGAGTGATGATGACTGCGGTCGTATAAAGTTTCATCCGTTTCAAATATTGGGTAAAGTTAGATTTATTCTGCTCACAAAATTGAAATCTATATCCGAAAACAGTCTCAAATTTCCTCTTTCAGTCGTTCGGATGCATGAGTCAATTAGATTTTGGAAACTCTTTCAGTTTCCTCCCTTCATTCACAGCAACACAAAATAGAATTAAAAAAATGTTGCATACGAATTGGTGAGTGATAAAGTAAAAAACGTATAAATCTCTTTTCATAGGTGTTGCTGTCATTAACTTTGCGCAGTTTGCAGTTGATTTGTTTCTACACAGTTCCTTAATTGAATGTTTTAGCGTTAGAAGAACTCTTTTGTTTCATCATAAAGAACACTATTAATTGACTCTTTAATGAAATCCCGACTGGATAGTTAATTCAATGAAACTTGTGTCATTTACACTAGCAAATTTCCTTCATTAAAACAGGCTAAACAAGGTGACTTATTGCAATAATAAGCAGAAAGTGATTTGGCCACATAAACATGAAGTGTCACATCCATCACAATACTTGCCTGGTGTAAAGTGAATGTAACCTGCGATGCAAAAATAATAATAAGGATAAATTAATGCACGTGGATAGAAGAAAAATATCAGTATCACATCGCCCCAGTCACGCATTGTTTGTAATAATGAAGGGAATTAACCAACAATGGAGTAAACTCACTGCCACTTCTAAACTTTGTCTCATTCTGCCTTTGGTACTAATTGTAGGATGCACCGTATGCCAAGCTGCTGACGACACAGGTACTGAACATTTCTTGAGCTTCAATTATCCATTAAAAATCAAAAATTTATAGATTCTAGCAGACTGAGAACGGATCTTTTGCGTGGCTACGATAAACATTCTCGGCCCATTCAAAACCATAAAAATGCAACAATGGTCAGATTCAACATTTACTTGAAAGGATTTGATTTTGTAAGATCTGGTTTCAAGTTCAGGCCTTGAACTCATTGCTGTATGCTTCCTTGTGTAATGAGCAAAATCATATAAAATCGCTTCGTCATCTCTTGAGCCAATCTTTAATACTTACTGTCAATTTTTTCATTGTTTTGCATGCTTGACCTGCTCAGAGGCGATATTCTGAGTCAGGAGGATTCATGATTATGCATTTTTGCCTTTGTTATTGTAGCTTTTTGGTAGGCATAGGTTCAAATTAAACGTTGGCATGACCACGTCTACAAAAATTTGTAGCATAGTAATGATGTGATTTATGTAATGGATGTCATTTTTTACACCACCTATCATCAGCTAAAAGCGATGCCTGCTGCTGATAATTGCATTATGCGGTCTTATTGACTTTCCATTGTTCATTAATGAAACAATTAAACATTTTTTGCATAGGATGAAAAGCGTTCCGTCTTCACAGTGTACTCCTGGACCGTTTTGGTAACTACATAATTTTTTACCATCATCCTTCAACACAACAGAATTATTATTATTGCATCACTATCCATCAAACTTTTTGTCCAGAGTTGGAAAGATGAACATATGAAGTGGGACCCTAAATTTTATGGGAACTTATCTCGGATACATTTTGCAGCTCACGAGTTATGGGTACCTGACCTTGCAGTGTTCAATAAGTAAGTTCAATCCAATTAATGAGTATCAATCTTTTATATTACGGCACACTTTTTGTGAGAAAATGCAGACGGCTAAAATATGCGAACTAATGAATTTTTTTTATCCTGTTTTATAATACGAAACATTATGAGGATTTGATTTGCTGTTAATAAGTATCTAGATCTGATGTAATTATAATAGAATAGTTAAAAATGCAATAATACATAGTGTATTACATGCATATTTAGAGTAACAAATATGCTCGGTAAACGCCCTCACGTAAAACTTGCCATTTTTGCTTGTTCAACAACCTGCCAAAATTTATGAGTTATCGATCGCAAATCAAATCCGTGATGTCAATTTTTCTATGACTTCTGAGTTCCTGAACAATGCTCCTTTAACCCAATAATAAATGAATAGTCAGAATTGGACCGTCTTTCTCACTCCCTGATGTCATAAACGCCAAGGTTGCATGACATGACTATATGTGTCCATGTATGCATTGTTGAAGTGACAAATCTGAAGTAAACTAAACCAAAGCAAGTTCTTTCACACTTCACACTTTGTCGTAGACCGCATAGAAAAAGCTGAACGAAGAATGAATGATTATCAGATTTCCTTGTATGACGACATTACAGCTTGGACAAGAGTGAGATTGACCATTTCGGCAATACGAGGATACTGGCTTACAGTAACTCCAGAGTTGTGTGGGTCCCACCTACAAAGTTTCAAGTTGGATGCACTAGTGACATTAGAAACTGGCCGTAAGTGCTCTTATCTATTGATGTTGTGTGGATGGACAGGAATTATATTTATTGAGTCATGCTGTGCTCCTGTAGGGTCGACGTCCAAACATGCTTCGTTGTCGTAGGATCTTGGGCCCATGACGGATCTATGTTGAACATCAACATTCCAACTAATCAAACCAGGGTATCCCTACATGTTAAATCTGACTTAAACAGTAAATCAATTATTTTGACTGCTGTAGATGGACACAAGTGAACTGTTGCAAAATAGAGAGTGGAAGATGACAGGGAATGGAATAAGGAAAAGGGATCACTTCTTCGAGTGTTGCCCTGGCGTCCCATTCCCGGACATTGTATTGACCTTTGAGTTGGCGAGAAATGGAGCTACGCATAAGGCAGCCATAGTTGTTCCGGGTTTAGGTAGGTACATTTTTGTATAATTGCTTCTTCAGCTTCAGGTCAATTTCCGTTGTCTCAAATTCCCATTTGGGTGTCATTATACATTGCATGTTTTGTGAAGAATGTTATGTAGGTGGATATGCTCAAAAGTGGAAATGGCAATAGTAATAATTTGGGCTGCAACATTTATTTCCTTTACAGCAATTGCAGTTGGAGTATTGATTGCTTTTTGGATCCAACCAGGAGCGACTGAGCGATTGGTTTTATTGCTAGTTTGCATAATCAATAACACGCTATACCTGAGCTACATTTACAGGATGCTACCCAACAATGGAGATAGTGTGCCATTAGTTCGTAAGTCAAGTCATTGTTTTTCATGCAAGACAAATTATATAGTGACCAAATTGCCCTCCCTCCCTGTGAAGTATTATTAATTGAAAATTAGTGGAATGAGGTAGTCATTACCAGCAATTAAATTACTTCTTCCCATGCATGGCAATGATATGCTGATTCCTCTAAAAACCGCTATTTATTTGCATGTTTGCATTTGCATGCATGCATCATCTTTCCTTCCGACTTTACATTATACCTTTGTCTCATCTCATCCAACTTTTTTTTGCTATGTTTCAGTGCTATTTTATCGAGATTCGTTGATAATGGTGGCTGCAGCGTTGGTTTGGACGGTGGGTCTACGATATTTAGCAGCGACCAAGAGGGACTCGCCTGTTCCTCTTCCTGGGTTCATTCAAACGTTCTTGAGTAGCTTCCCTTCAAAAATACTATGCCTTGATCCACGACCGACGGGTCCATCACCACAGAATGACTCTAGGTCTGCTGAATCTGGACCTGGCGAAGGGGGAACGGACACTGGGAAATTGGTGGGGTCAAAAAATCCTTACCAAGAGGATTGGGCATGGCTGGCTCACCTTCTGGACAGGGTGGCATTTGTGCTCTACTTGGTCCTCTATCTTTGCTTCTACATTGCACTATTATAAACTTCTAATAATATGGCACTATCCAATCAATGACAAAATCAAACAAGAACAATGAACAACAATAATCATTATCATCATTATTTAATTTGCATAACATAGAATCACAGAAATAAAGTCTCATATTTCGAAGGTTTATTTTCTAAAGGTTCATTTTATATCCATATTGAATTCCAATTACCAAATCTTTTTTCAGGATAAAATTGAGAAATAACATATACACCACCAATTGTAATTACCATGCAAAGTATGTAGGTATCGTGCAAAATCAGTCCAACCAAGCCGGCGTTGAATAAAACAGAACAGAAGAATATCTGTACTTACATGCTATACAGTTACTACACAAGACCCCAACGGGTAACGCTACAAGTAGACTAAATTAAATCCCCTCGCTTCATAATGACTTATCCTGTACTTACATTACCAGTGTCTTTTAAGATACTTTTGCCTGGAGTCGAAGAGGTTGACATCAGAGAAGTGGAGGGCAGAGTTTGTGGAGGTGGAGATGAGGTGACCAGGTCTAATCTAAAACGAACACTTTTTGGGGTGTCCACGTCAGACGAATAAGGGGATTTGGAGTTAGCGACCCGGCCAGCACTTAAAATTTCTGCTGGTGACGAAAGAATTTCATTGCTGATCAGGGCCGTGATGTCGGAATTGATTGTTGCGCTCGGTTCAATGTGAACGCTTTCGTTGGAGCTTGAGCTTGTAATTGGAGGTGGCGTCGGCAAGGGAACAGGGTTAGGCACGTCCACCTCTTTTTCCTTGGCTTCTTCAATAGTTTTCTGAGGCTTCTCGGGTTCTTGAGTTACAGAGCGGACTTCCTTGTTGATTGGGCCGGAAACGACAGTAGTTTCATCATCGCCAGAATGCAATGACTGTGAATGAGATGAGGATAATTCACGCATTCTAGACGCCATCACCTTGACACCTGAACGTTCCCAAATTCTTGATTTCAGGGATACTGCTCCACTGGAGTAAAATGAGACAGAGTCAATTTTGTTAGCTCGATAGGCTGGCACACTCTTGGGCACGTTGTTGATTGGGGCTGAAACTGCAACAAGAAAACAGTCAGTGAGTTAAAGGCTACACAACATTGGAATTTGAAATGCATCATACCTTTTGGCACTTCCGGAGACTCTTGCACTACTGATTTTGAGGAACTTCGCTTACTTCCAGGAGTCACGGGCTTTCGAAGCCTTGTTTCTCCCGGGGTAAACGGACTTTCAGGACAAAGAAGGTTCTCATCTTCAAAGCAAAAACAAATAGCAATTATTATTTCCCAATTCAAATTTAATTAGTTAACTTTGAAAATATAGTACTTGGAGAATTTGATATAGTTCCCCATCCTCTGTGCTGTTGTGAGTCAAACCCTGATGGTTCCAAAACAAGGCGACGTCTACTCCGAGTAGGGACTTGTGGTTTCCCTGTTGTAGCTCGTGCCAATGCGAAGAATGGTGAAGTACGTCGTCCTGGTGACAGTGGAGATGATCCTACTAACTTGCCCGATATTTTTGACATGGGTGACTTGAACATGTATGGTGACCTAGCGAAACTCGACGTGACTGCTGTTGTGACAAGATTCAGCAACGTCTTAACCTCTTTGGGATCCCGTCCTCCTTGAACATCAAATAGATTTCTCCGAACCTTTTTTGGTTTCGGACTTTTTGCAGGTGGCTTCATGGACCCTAGACCAATATAAAACTATGTATTTCTGTATGTATGATCCGACGGATGGATTGTAAAATATAGCGCACCTGATTGCGTTGAAAAGCTTTGAGCTTTTAGGTGTCCCTTCAGATGAGTAGTCTTTTTTGATGGTAAAACAAGGGCTTGTTTTGAATTTAGATTTTGAGCAACGAGGAAGCTAGATGTCTTGAGAGAAGATCTACATTGAAAACTCAGATAAGTTATCGTAATCAACGGACTTGTTAATTCGTAAAATGCTTAATCTTTAACCTCTGCGAGTACTCGCTATTGTGAGAACGATTTAGATGATTATTATCAATTTGGTGAGGATGTTGAGATGTCGAATCTTCAGGACCACATGAGCTAACAGAAGAAACACTGTCATCTACGGCAGAACTAGAGGCGGTGGATTCTTCATATGACATGTTAAAGAGAGATGAAGGATCAATTTTGAGGACTGAAGTGATCTCCCGAATTAATTTTCCATGGGTAGAATGATATCTAGCATACAATCAAAGCACACATTCATTTATATTTGTGGAACGTAGTTGAGTTGGGTTTGATAAAATACTTACCCTGGGATAATCTTATCGTTGATGAAGTCTTCAATTGGGGTGTCATCTCTGTGACGCATCAAATATGCAAGAATGGTGGACACGGATTCAACAAATTGTTCTTCCAATTCTGGCTTGTCCGCAATCGAAACAGTCCACGCCATTTCGAAATGAATAAGGACTTGCAATTCGCATTTACGAAACACATAATTCTGGTATTCTGAGCCCCTTGAATTGATGAGGTCCGACTGGAGTTCTTCGGTAGGAATGAGCAAAATCTTTTCCATGAATTGTCTCATCGGTAGCTTTTTACGTTCAAGAAGGACTGATGCAATGTAAGTAACTAGGCCTTGAGCTGCCGCTGTTAGCGAACCTTCCTCCTTTGTAATGAGCTCCATGAACAGTTTTACATTTTGCGTTACTTTGCGGAGACCTTCTGCGGAAAGACCTTCGGTTTCAGTCCTCAGGACTGGTTTCAAAAGAAGCTCCAATCGCTTTGTGGCTTCGTAAAGTCCCTGCTCATCGGAGTCGTACTTCGTCACATGGGACGGCTGGCGTCTGATATAGGCAGACTCAGCAACTGGAGTCGGTGGATGACGATCCTTTTTTGGCTTGGCTGAAATTCTGTTCGGCTTTAACCCTTCCCTCAACATTACCTTGCCTCTAGCATTCATGACTTCTTGGTTCACTGCAGCTCGCTTTTTATTGGAAATGGGTACAGATGACCGATGTGGCCGGGTGGACTGGGGCTGCTCATATTTGTATCTCGTCGTCGCCATCTGTCGTTTTGTCCGTGGAGGTCCCATAGTTTCGTTCATTTCCAGTCTCTCTCTGGTTTCTCGCTTTAGTCTTTTCTGTGGCTGAACCATCATGGACTTTGAGAAGCCCTCCCTTCCACCATGCTTCAAGTATTCTGAACTACGATCCTGTCGTTCTCGTTCTCGTTCTCTCCTTTGCGGTTCCGGGTACCTACTTCCTCGTGGTTTCTGTTTCGGTTGTTCCCTTTCCCTTCCCTTCCCTTTTATTATTCCTTTCTTGCACCACGCCTCTATAGCCCGGGGAGAGTACCCCAATTCAGACTCCATGTCTTCCTCAAATTCATATTTTCTCTTCTTTGATGCAACTCTAGCAAACTGAGGTTGTGAAAGGTTCAAAGGCCGCGACTCGTCGGAATACCGGTTGGGCTTAGTACGACCCCTGTACAACTCTTCATGGGCGTATACTTGTCTATTCTCCGGATAGCTCCTTCTGTGCTGCTGCTTGTTGTAGGTACTTAGGGCAAAGGAAGGATTTGATATGTGCATCTGTGCTGCGTGAGCATCGATTGGTGAGTCGTCATCCGTATCCCCTGGCGAACCTTGCACCACACTGCCATTCATACTTCCATGCAGTTTACTAATGGTTCTCTGTGTGTCATCAAACCCAGGCTTTAATCGTTTAACAGTCATGTTGACAGGAGCTTGGGATGTCGTCTCCGCAATTAATCTTCGTAAAAGGTCCGAGTACGAAGGAAATCCTAATGGAACACTGTAGCTGAAATTTGAAAATGATGTAATTTTTCCTCCATAGCTATGAACAATCTTAAATAAGGGGCACGCTCCGGAGGAAAGTTCTCCAAAAGGATGCTGGGTGTTGCAATGTTCAGAAGATGCAGGTGACATGTCCATTATATTGAGCCTGATACTCACGTCCCTCAGTCTACTACGAAACGCTTTCGGTAGCAAGCGATCCAAGAAATTCGGTGTCCCACTCGTCCAACCCGGCATGAATAGCTGGTTTTCTACTTCAGTTTTTGGGACTCGAAACAGCGCATGAATGGAACACTGATACTGATTGTCTCCTCCTTCTGTAATTATCAAAACAAAAAGTATATTAAAACAAACTCGATTAACCTAAACTAGTGTAACAGTCGGTTCATATATACCTTCTACGAAGCTGTCTGGCCAGGGTAAATCACTCAGGACGCTTTTTAAAGACGTGGACAGAAACTGCGCGAGATTGACACTTTCGTCAGATTTTATAGAAGACATTGAGTCGACGTCTAAATAACCATCCAACTGTTGTTCAAACAAGTCAATGGATTCCAGTCCCAGAGGATTAAAGGTGCCTCCAGTTTTCGAGTTGACCTCCACGGAAGAATTGAATAGCTTCAAAGACCAGGAGACATTGGAGAAATCCGTCTTCTCTGGACGATTACAGTACTTCTGCTGTAAACTCCCACTTGTAAGAATGGCAATGATCGTTTCCTTCACTGCCTTCACTACAGTGTGCTTGTAAGGGCCAGCACCTCCCACAATGCCAACCTTGCTATCCACGCCATGGTCCCCTTCCTCAAAGCTCACACTCAAGGTAGACGGCGCAGGGTCTTCTCTCGGAATAGAATTGACGTCAAGAAGGATGACAATGTACTGCTTCTTCTGCATGTTCTATGGATAATCAATTCGGAAGTCACAGTCAGTCTTTCTTTTCCAACCTGTAAAAAAGTAAACAAAAATAGACATATGGTCATCATCACTGCTTTAGGTGGACCCATACGGAAATCACTTACGTCACTGATCGGTCAGTCAGGACACGAGTCTTTTTGTTGACAATATCTGAGGTATCACAATTGGTTTGGTTTCTCGGCCTTGAAACAAAAGTTAGAAATAAGAAGATAAGACAAACGTAAGGTTCGATTTAAAAAAAAGTACTCACCTCCTCTTTCCTCCAGAATCACAATTGCTGAGTCATCAAACAACAGAAAAACAATTGACATCCCACTTCTCCCTCCTCCAGGAATTTTCTTTTACAAAACAGACACTTTTTCTTTGTTGACAATTACAAAACAAACTTTTTCTATTTAATCAATGTCAATATGGGAGAAAACGTGGTGTTTCTTTCCAGCTCAAGAAGACAATAATGAGAGACCTTTATTACTGCACTATTTAAAAATAACCCGTCATCATCATCGTCGACGAGGGTGGTTTAAAAAGACTTTCTTCTTTGACAATGAATGAGAATTGAGAGGGTTGAGTTCGACGGTCCATGAAAACGAGCGGGACCGTTTCCCAGACGGATCAACCAAACCCGGTGCAGTCTCAACTCGCAACCCACCAACCACACACATAAAAACAGAAAGAGACAAAGGTGCTTTGCTTTGCATGCAGTTTTTATTTTTTGCGTCAATCGTCTCGTCAAAGTTTCAACCCAAATGCGAAAAAACCCCCAAAAAATAGAATGTATAAAAATGATATAATAACTAACTACGTTTAACATGTCTTCTTAATTAATTTTTAATTCGAATGGAGGATTGTACTTCCATTCCATGTCTTCCAGGTCTTTTCGACAGCATTTAAAGTCCACCTTGTACTCCCCCGAGACGAAGAAGATTAAAGATAAAGAGTGTTGGAATGCAGTTCCCGGTCCAATCTGTGACATAAGTTTTTACAGTCAATTGAAATTCTCAATGCATTGGCAATGACTGAAGTACCTTTGATATTGTGATGGAATCATTCCCAATTACAGCAAATCTTGAATCCAGCCGGTTGTTGATACGTCCATTCTGATAGTCTTGAAAACAGTCAAGAGACAAATTCAAGTTCTCAATGGCTTCTCTCAAGTGATTTCTTAACCACACGTTCACATTGATCATTTCTCCAGTTTCAAAATTCATCGCGTCCGGTTTTACGTGATCTCCATTAATTGTAATGTCTAGAATTTAAGAATATACATGTATTTAAACGTGGGTCTTTTCTAGGTTGGAGTTGGAATGATTTTCTTTACCCCATTGAATAGGAGATACAGTGACGAGCTGTGTCATAGATTGAGTTAGAGTGATTCCATGCAATGTAGTTTTTCCAAAAGTGTCAGGTAAGACCCATTTTAAGTCAACGTTTGTGATAATGTGGTCACAGCAGATCGCTTCTTCACGTCCTGCAATGAATCAGGAATACAACGAATTAATTAGGGATTCTTTAACCGGCACATATACTGATTTTGATTTTCATTATTTAACCTTTTTCTACTGCACTAAGAGGGCATCTGTCCAGTGGTACTGGGATCCTGCAACTTTCTCCTCTTTCAACTAAAATTTTCTTTGTCTTTGCGTAATGAATTTCCATCTCATGCTGTGTAACATTTAGCACATCTAGCACCATGTAAAACTGTGAAGGGCTGAAAAAATAAATCAATGATACGTGAATAATAAGGCTTGATTTAATACCACTTTTTAGGTAGCAGGTATTATTGGCTTACGATTCGCCTGGTAAAGTATCCCATTTAGTTATAAACACTGCAGATGCAACTTCTACATTTAAAGCGACGCCGCAAGTTCGAAAGTGACCTGTCTGGTGTCCAGGTCCACCAGAATATTTGAACTTCAAAACTGCGTCATATGTCTATCAAGAATAAACACCCATAATATGTATTGTACAAAAGCATGTAAACAACGGCACGCATACCTTCGAAGAGCTTATCGGTACTCTTACACTGGGTTGTGACACCACTGATGCTGTACTACTGACAAAGCTTTTAATACTGGATCTATTAAAGGTTGTTGTAAAAAAAATGTAACATTTAGTGAAGTTTAACAACTCATCTAATTAGTGAAGTGTTAAACGTACAATCAATATGTACATACTTACCTATTTGTGGCAGACGATTCAGTTCGTTTAGCCCTAAGTCTATCAGAAATTGCCCCAAGTCGAGAAGGCAAAGAACTGGGACCATCGACAGAAGCAGTGCTGACAGGAAGGGAAGACACACTGCTACTATCCCCTGAATGGCAATCTGGCTGGCCAATGAAGTCCCCGATGCCATAAACATATATTGTAAAGCTTGCACTTGAGCCAGCTTGAATAGGTAGTTGAGAGATTATGTTCTCCTCGCTCCAAGTAAATATTTCTGACACTCTCTTGTCCCCCTGGGTGTCCAAATTTAGTTCTAAATGTTCTATAGGAACCTTCCCAGTGTTGGTTAATGTCACAGTGCATTCCTGACTTTCTCCCATAAGAATGGAAATCCTAGCACTGGTCACAACTGAATCAGACGAACTAAAGCAATCTGATTTTGGTTTCGATGTTTGTATCTACAAATCGAGTCAGCTTAGTGAGCTTATTCATTCATACCAATTTCACAAAAGTATTACGTCAAGTGCTGGCAAGGAGGGGACAATATCCACGTCCACATGAGGGAATGTCATATTTCTTAAACTTTTTAAGCGAATGTTTGATTTTACTCCCAGCGTGTACGTTGAATAACCTGGAATGAAATTTTGTTTCCGTCGTAAGTCACAATAGTGTCGATGGAGTAGCTTCAAACGTTATATCCATATTTGCATTACCAATGATCCTTAAAACTCCTGGTTCTAATGGACGTCCGGTTAGAGTAGCAGGAAACATTGACGACTCCGCAGGAATAGATATAACATTTGAATTCACGAGGAACTTTGCCCCTTCGGTTATTAAGCACTAAAAAACAGAAGCAAATATGTCATAATCCATACTACGACTTCAAAACATTGCGTAGGTTTCCTACCATGGACGAAATCTTAAGTTCTACAGGCAATGGATTTTCCAGGATAACGTTGACTTCACACAACTCTTCCTCTACCCAGTTGAATTCTACATAAAAGTAATGACAAAGATATAACAACTCCAGCAGCAGTAACAATAGATGAAACATTATTATGTTTACTTACCTGCTTTTGTCACATCTTTAACACCCTTATCACGAACAAACGGGGTGTAAACGAATGGACTATACTCCTCAATAGCCTTCTTTTCCTCAATTTTTTCAGGTTTCAAATGAGGTGCTGGTGACACTAATTTGAATGCTCTGTAAAAATAAACAACCAAAATGTGACTCAGACGATTACGTAATAGTTTATGAACAATACAAGCAGGAATGTATAAGAAATGTACTTACTTAACATAAGGAATCAGAGTCAAATTAACAGGAGGGATGATAACTCCATTTTCGATGGCAAGAGGAACAGGTAATCCTTCAGCTTCTTTAGACAGCATTTCTAATTGCTGTGAAAAATCTCTCCTTTCATCTCGCGTCATCTGAAATTGATAGAAATGATACAAATATTAGAGTTTAAGGGTACGCAGACATTAATGGTCTTATTACATGTGGCAGCATCGTATGGACAAGTAAGGTCATGTGCTTGGTGGCCAATGCATTGTTTCCTTTCCTTTTAGCTGTCCCTACTAGTTCTTGCATAACCTGCATTTGTAGTCTCGGCCATCCATAGAATCCAAATATTGTGTTATCACTCGGATTGAGTGATATTTTGTAGCCGTCGATAAGTTGTAGTAATAACGAGTGGCATAAGGCCCAGTTAGGGTGAGGATTATGAGGGGATACGCATCTCATG
>JAQIWU010001238.1:0-17875 GCA_034696445.1 Isotomiella minor
AACATATGAGCCCTGTGTGTGCTTCTGCAGAGAATCATCCACGTAAGTTTAATTACTCAAACGACTCATTTATTCAATGTAATTAATAAAAAAGAATAGATGATTACGTTGTTGATGGAGCCGGTATAAATAAAGTGCGCCTTTGTACAATTGATGCTCGCCTTGCATTAGTATGCACTTCTCAATCTGCATAAAGTATAATCGAGTGGAAAAGGTAATTATCCAAATCATCAGATAATAAGATGGGAGGATAGCTCGTGATTAAGGAATCTATTCTATTGATTGCCGTCCTCAGTCAGATCTTCAACTCTACACTCATGTCACACAGTCATACTTTTAAGATGAGATGGGATATGACTCTCGTCATGACGACGATGACGATGAGACGACGAGAGATGAAGTGATTTGACTACACAGTGCTATCTGACCCTTACACCTTCCTTCGATTTGTTCTTTGACGTTGTAGAAGCACCAGTCAGTCTACTCTTGGTAATTCAAAGGTATCCAAGAAGCCATAGTGAAAAAAATATATGAGAAATTCAACCTTGTCCCCATTACAATAAGCCAAGTTTGCTATGGGTCCTCTGATTCATTATTCCTGTATGACGTAAAACCCACACACACACACACACATGCTCTTCAATACACATTGAGGCTTTAGGGGAGTACTGCGACTTATCATTCTTTTTTATTTGCCATTCTTCGTTTTTGCAGTTCAATCACAAGCAAATAATGTCGCATAAGTCTCTCCGTATTTATCAGTAATTCAATTAAGTCTCTTCCACAAACAAACTCGATGACTTGAAGAATTATATAAAAGTGCGAAAACCTATTTCATCCTTCGAGAGAACAGTATTGTGTAGCCTCACTGCACTATGTCTAATTCCACATTCATTCAATAAATAATGCGCAAGGAACTAATCCTTCTTACCTTGTTCTTGAAAACCAAACTATTACGAGGACCGTTTTTGACGCGAAGAATAGAATGCCACATTTTCATGCCGTCAAACAAGAAACTTTTGAAAGCTTATTTTATTTTAGATTTGTGGGGATCCTGTATACGAGTAAAGTCCCATTCTTCAGAGATCAACATAGAGGCTATCATGCGTTTAAAATGAAGCCTCTCTCAAATAGGAAATACCTAAGTCATGCCGATAAGAGAGTAAGTAAATTCAACAAACGTTTGAAACAAAATCATGGCTGGCGCAGAATTAAATGCAAATTGTTTTACTGTGTAGAGTTCTTTTGTGGTTTTGTGTAATTTGTAGTTGACAGTTGTCATTGATAGATTTCTCTATGGCACTACTACAACTCTAAGTAGTGCTGTGTGTATCAAATCAATTATGATAATAATGCTGTAGGATGAAGACCATTGCTTACCTGTTCTCTAGGTCGATTCGGACTCTGACCAGTTTTCCTATCATAGCCAGCACGATGGAAAGGCATGTAGCGGTTTCCACGGCAGTCTTGATCATACATCTCATCACATTGATCAATGTCAATACGATGCATTTCAATTGGACACCCTGATTCACTCGCCATAAGAATTTCTGAAGAAACAACTTGACCTAAAAGTAATAAACGTTTATTATTATAGACATCCTCACAGAAGCTTTATAGGCTAATCGTTTGTTTGAATATGCGCAATTACCAAAGAAAGCCAACATGGCCGTTCTGTTTTTTGCTGAAGGAAGCCCGTCTATTCCCTTGAGAAACACTTGACTGAGTTTTCTGGCACTTGGGCGATTTTGACCGGCCAACATGTACACTCCATCCGCGTAGGCAGGAGGCGTTCGCCGAGTTAATTGACTGTCTAATGGCATTATACAACAAAAATCCATTAAAATCATGATAATTCTTAAAGTGACATGCTTTCTTCTATTGTTGCATCGTAACTTTGAAAAAAAAACTATCAATTTCTTACCTACGGAACCCCATTCTGGGTGGGCAAGGTTATTGTACCATCCATCGTATCTCTGCTTCTCTGTGAAACTTTGCTCCCTTTCTGAAAACAAACAAAACGTTCATAAATTATTAACATCGTACGTTATGAATTGTAATAGGTTAAGTTGTGATACAATGACCAATAATAATTCGCATTCTATAACAGGGGAACAAATGAACAAAGAGAGACAGTTGCAGATGTTGCATAACATGTATCTCTAAATAATAATAATTATTAGTTGGTGGTGGCAAGCATTTAACTTCAAGTGAAACAATAATTTGAATTTGGATGCATGGTTCTATAAAGGACTCGCGTTCTTGATCATATTTAATTTAGTACCAGTTGTTCTGCGATTAGGGTTAACGTCTCGCCTTAGTAGGGCTAGCATTAATCTTGTGAGGTATAATAATCCGATATGATATGGATTCAATTGTTGTGGGACAAGAGGGTCACGTCGTTTAGAGGCTAAAACTGGGGTTATAGAAAGACTTTGTAGCTTAGATGGCTTAGTGTTCTATAAAACCTAATCATTATCATAGCTAAAGGGAATAGCGAATCAACAGAAGAAAGTTAGCTCTGTCTATGTCATGTCACGTAGTAATAAAGGCGAGATAACAATGCGATAATGAGTATATTAAAAAATAACATCGTCAGCCAACAAACAATTGAGCAATAAACATGAGGGACTTATCCACACAAGATGGATACAAACTGCTGCATGCCCAAGTATTCTATCTGCGTTATGAATCTCGTCTCCTCGTAAATCCAAGAGCGGAGAATCGAACAAATATTGATTTTTAAATTGGCCTGTCTTTAAAGAATAGAATTTTAAAATAGTACTCAATTCAAAGGCCTGAAATTTGTATCATAATCATAATAATGCAGTCCTTTTGTGAAGGCACTACCAACTACCAATAAAAATGACGATTTCATGACAATATAGCCATAGCAACGATAACAATAATTTGGTATGGATGTAAGAATTTTTTACCCAAAACAACGAGTGAAAAAAACTGTAGCCAAACTTTACGCCTTCTTTCTACTTTCTCTGTGTCAATGTATGGTCAAAGCTCTTTCTAATTTTATTATTCCTGGCATAACTCAACTAAAGCGTGCATAACTTAGCAAAAAACTTGAGTGGTTCAACAATTACTTTAATTACACCTATGTCTCCATTTTTAGCAATATTTGTTCAACTCTTAATCCAAACGCAACGCAACATTCCACGACTTCCATTTAAAGGGTTTCCATGAGTAATATATGGATTAAGAACACAGTCTCAACGCAATTAGCATAAAGGAGGGTCATATTTAATGCAGTGATAGTTTAGAATTTCATATGTGCAGTGTGAGGAGAATATTATTACTCGTGTAATCACATTTGTTTGAACAAGAATATGCTAATAGAATAATTTATTATATAACCAACGCTTTTACAAGGATGAAGACTTAAAAGTCAATTTAAATGATTAATTAACAATCAGACCTCAATTAAAGAAATTAAGACGTGACCAACGGAATGTAATCCCTGATGTTATGGATACAACACAACGGAACATCTCAGCTATGCAAAGCTAAGATGTTCATGGCAAGAAGAGGATGAAAGCAACTGTGGGAAAAGTGAGACAAAGTCAAGCGTGCGTTTTGTGTCATTGTAGACTTTTTATTATTCTTTCTGGATCTTGTATTTTTTCACGTAATTGTAAACAAGTAAGGTAGCTCATTCATCAACACGAGAGACAACAGCTATCTATTAATTTTCTACAATTTATTCCTTATTAGCATATTTCTTCATCATCATGGACATGAGGTTGTAGACTCTTCTTACCAGCGCATTATAATCATGCAATATGGTGGGTCAGAGACCATGAAAAATGAATGTAATAAACTCAAATTATAATTCTATCTGTCATTCACAAGAGGGGCCACACATGAGGTGGATTTTGTTTATTGTTGAGAAGGAGAAAACCCTGCTAGGACCATTAATTGACGGAACGCATGGAAAATTATAATTAGCATGGAGGATAATCAGGCACGGACTGCTACAATCTCTTATTGCCTCATGAGGACTGTTTTCTCTAATTCAGTGAAAATGTTTTAAAATCGAGTCCTTTAACAATAACAAGACATTCATCAAACAAATCTGTTTAAGGAGAGGTAAAGTTGTCGACACTGTTTTGTCCCCCAGTGCAATACTGGTGATAACATTTGCAAAAAAAGAAAAACCAGCACGAATATACAGACTGCAACAATTACCTTTAATGATAAGTATAATTAATACTTTACGCGTTACACGCATGCCGAAAACCATAAACACACCAAAAACATGACAAATGTGGCCTGCCGCAGACAGTTTTGTTGATGAGGGATAATTATTTTGAACGATTCGAGATGCGATGATTTACTTAATGGACCTCAGGATTTAATTACTGGCATCAGGATACTCATGGTACCAGAGAACCACAAAAGCTTCATTTCCATCTCTAGAGATTTCCTTCCCATGAATGAGTTTTAGAATTGCTGATTGCTCCACTTGATTAATATGAGTCATAAGGTGCCAATAAATGTGTTGCTAGAGTGTAAATGATGATGGCAATGAGAGGTTTTTGTATATACAGCCACGGGGCACTCTGCGTCCTAGTTTCTCTGCAAATTAGTCTAGTGCAAATATTTTGATTCATAAATGTCTAAAGACTTGGTCAAAAGATGTATGCATAGGAGACACCAATAACATAACTAATATTTTTTTTCATTTATCAAGCTTTGCTTATTTACAACTTGAGATAACTTGAGGTACTTAAACATGACGGCACCCAAGTGATGGATTTGTGCGAATCAAACTCATTCATATTATTCGTCTACCAATGCTCATTATCATTATTTAATAACAACACCAGACACACCTGTAATAAAAAGGCAACAACTTTCCGATGACCCTATCTATGTCTAAACAGTTGGGTCGTCATAATCATCCATAACATCTGACATTGTCGCTAACACATTCTTACAAGTTGCTCTTGTCGCAGCCGAACATAACAATAGGATGATAAGAAGAACCCTATGCTACTTCCTTCCAAGAGAAGATTCGGATGCTACCAATTTTAGAAACTTTCTTCCGCTACCTCTTTCTAATGACTAAAATTCTGTTTGTCTAGATGCATTGTTTACCAGTGGCAAAAATGCAATTCGAATGACAATTGGTCTAAATGATTATAGTAACAATGCCAATAAATTCCGCATAATAAGTACCCTTTACTAGAAATGCGAATAGAAAAGGGCCATAACTTTAATTTTATGAGCCATTTGGAAATTGGAAAGCTGACTCTGGGTACGATGGTAGTCCCTCAAAGACAACTTACAACAAGTTAATTTGCAAGTTGCAACCCAATTTAGCACCATGTATTTTTATATAGTTGTCAGTCTCTATCCTCTTGATCAAACTAATTAATTGATACACTTATGCCCATCATAAATCTAGATTTTATCTCATCCCTGACGGCCATGACGAAAATCAAAATAAGATTTTTCAATATTGTCTACAAGCTTCATCAAACTCTGAACAGTGATTGAATGAACTGGTTCTATAACTTCTATAAACTTGAAATAGGTAATGTTAAATCTTGTAACTATCGATGATGAAGTCAATAGTTGTTGTAAAGCCCTTCACACGACAATCCCATTAGCTCCTGCAAGCTGCGAAGTTTCGACATTCAATTTCCAATAAAGCTCTGAGGCAGTAAATATATACCTACCTATGAAAGACCAGAGGGGACCCAAAGCGTCAATATAAAAACTATAATCTGTTAATTCCTCTTCAAGATCGAATATTCAATAATTCACGAGCACAGACAAATGTATTAATTAAAAGTCAGGCAAATGAAGACTATCCACCTCAGTTGTCAATTGCGACGGCTACCTGACGGCATCAAAAGTCTTGGTAGGTATCTCATTTTACCCCTTCCGCTAAAAAGATGCAGACTGGATGCCGATCATAGGAACTGGACGACGACGTAGACGTTGTTGTTGACAGACATACCCCCTCCTTGGACTCTCGTCGTCCAACAACGTGTCGTGGATGGCAATACCATCCTGATCTCTCTGAAAAGCATATCAATTAGTTTTGATGGACGACGACAAGGCAGGCTACTCATTCATGAAAAGTCCCAATGGGCTGCTGCTCTCATTAACTCGCTCTCCCTACTATCAACCTCAATTAAAGGAGTTAATAAGGAATTTGTAAGGTCATCAAACGACACAGGAGTACTTTGATTTACAAAACGTGGAGGAGAGGAGCTTGTATATACACTACTAAATAACAAACAATTTGTAAAGTTATATAAGAAGCCATGTCATAATGAACCACCACCCGTTGTATTCATTTAATTCCAATGAAAAAATATGTATCTGGTTTCTTAAAGATTAAATCTCGATGCTACTACTCTATAGTTTATTACCACACACTCTCCTATATACTGTCCAAGTGCATCTCTTCTCTTGAACGCACTAATCAAAGTAAGTGGCAGAATTAATTATCACACGTGCAATTACGATACAATCAAACTGATTACCTCCAAATAGGATTTGCACTACGCATGACGACGACGATGAACAGATATGAGAAAAGACTATAGATATTGATCATCCACCTGCACACCTTTGCCTTTTATAATAGACCTAGTGGACTTTAATTCAATTCTAATAATTGTGAAGGAAGCGTCTCTCTCGTCTCGAGTACCTAGACTAAATTTCCATTACCCAATAATTTAATTTATTACAGTGATTGGCAAATTGGAGTAAAGGCTTTCCTTTCCTGTGAAAATTGTACATGTTACAACTCACTCAGCCACAGGCTCCTTGTTTAATTATTTATTTATTTATTCTAATTTTATGCTCCCCCTAATAACGATAATAATGATAATAATGTGGGGGAATGAAGCCAATGGGCCGTGACGTTCTCTTCTTGATAAGTACGACTATTTAAACGAATTAAAAAATCCGCTACTCTCCATCAATACGACATCATCCCTTTATAATTCGTCTTATTGTAACCGCAGACAGAGATATAAGAACCACGACAAGGCGTGTCTTGCGTTATACATAATCTGTAGGCGATGCGAACAAGGGTACCCTAGTTATTCGATTAAATTATGTTGCAGTTTCCAATAATTCAATATTTATGATGATTGGACCCTTCACCCTTACAAGTAAATGTACTTTCGAAGTCTAATGAGCTCTTTAATTCGATTTGCAGTTAATCAAACCTTAAATGTGCTGCAGCAAAGATATTCTAATGGCTTCCTGTCACTAGCCATCAGTCACCATCATCACTCACCACTAATTTATCCATAAACAACTTAAAAAAGTCGAGCCCATCACACCATCACTATTGCCCCCACAGCATGCAATACAAGGATAGTGATGATAAGTACCAATAATAAGCTTCCAAGCAGAATGTTTCAGAATTTAGCTATGCACTGACAGACACATAAGAAATGTGCAAATATGTTCCCTCAAACAATCAACAATGCAACGAGAGCATCGCACATTTGTTCTGTAATGGCTTGGGGAGAATTATTGTTGGCTTGATAATGATGACGATTGAGGCAATAGCAATCTTTCAAAAATTGAAGACCAACAATAATCCACAGCTTTAATGAGGCATTGTCACAGTTGGGCGATAACAATGAGTGACAAGACGAGAGTATATAAGACGTGAAACATTATGGCAAATTCTTGTATCAAAAATATCGATATGAACTACCAAAGAGTTGAATTTTGTTGTTGCTCAAGGCCAGCATTTTATGGTTTCTGCATAATATCCATCTATTTCCCCATTTTCGCAACTAAACCAAATATATACTTTGCTGCTGCAATCAAAATCATGCTGACTACAAGTGATTTAGCTTTGAGTAAAGAACAAAAAATGTCACGACTTGGACTTCTTAGCGTAATTGCTATTTATATCCATCAAAAGATCGGACATCCTTTTTGTCGTTTTGAGAATGCTTAGGTCATCGCTGCTACCTGCTACCCCTGATTTCGTGATAAGTGACGCAGGTTTCGATTTCAAACCTGCGATTGTCTCAATCATCAGGATCAGACTCATCGGAAATGTGACGACGTGAAGGATCTTCAAGTAACTGGAAAACCCAAATCCATGCAACGCATTCCTAGCCTACAAGATTTCTCAGAGGCAACAAGCAACCCTTTTTTCACCTTGAGAAGGCAAGAACCTCTCAAAGTAAGCCTACTTTCTCATTATCCATTCCAGTCTGCCCAATGCATGCGCTGAGCACACCACCCTTTCTCGAGAATCTCTCAGCGTAATCCTCAAATCCCTTTTTTTTGAATCAAATCTTTTATAGCACTTTATGATTATGCTTCGGCTTTGGTAAAAAAAGTATCTCGATCTCGATCCGTGACCACAACGGGTACATCAAGCATAACTACCTACAAAATGTCTTACTACAAAAAATGCAAGTTCCTTCAGACAGAACGTGCCAATGTGACTACAAATCATTGGACACGGCACGGGGATGAAAAAAGCAATGGGAGAATATTGAGACACCCAGCGAAGCATGTCCTCTTTGCCATTGATTCATCTCTAATTACAATACTTTTGGTGGTTCATAATTTTGCCTTTTTTCTTACCTGCGGAATGAACTGTCGTCACAAAAACAATCCAACATATCTGGAACACCCATGCCAGAGTCCCTGTAGGCTTGACCCGGATGATGAGACTCATGGTGAATTATTGTGAGAACTAAAACTACGGCTTGTAGCTTTCTCTTTATAACAACAACAGTAAAGTAAAAATTTCATGTGATGATGATGTGCTTGATTGTGTGTTGTGCGAGGAATTCCTTTCGTTTCCGACTGCAACAATAATGCATTGAGTATGGCACTTGAATGTGACTTGTAACTATACTAATTGATGAACTAAACTCTCGTGTAAAACCACACTGATTACTATTTATAGTCGTTTAGCACACATGGATTTTAGCAAGGGCTACAAAACAACAGTCTATAGTCTTTTTTTAGAGTCCTCTGCTTGAGACAGTCCAAATGCTGGCACACGACTGACAAGACAAGGACGCGGATGTTGTTGTGATATGTACTGGAATCCCTTCATCCTCCTCCTCTAAAACTTCCAATGACACATCTTCCAGCACCATAATTACCGTCTTGGTACTGCCTTGCACAGGTATGAATTTAGAGAACAGAGGTGAAACGCCGAAGAGGTTAATTTACATTCTACCCAAGTAAAAGATAAATATTCAAATCTCCAACAATTATTATTGTTATGTTATATCACCCTCACATTTACATTGCTCCTGTTCTCAGAGTCAACCACTGATCACTACTATTCAAAAAAGTCTCATCTTCTCTTAAAAGAACAAATGTTGTATTGCGTTAATGGATAGGAAGCCCAAGACAAGACGTGAGATGTATTACATACCACAACCAACTAAAAACTTAACTATTATTGCGAACAACAATGCACCAAACCAACTCTTGGTGCAGTCAACAATCAATGCAATGCAATAGTGTAAGATGAGAATGTAGAGTGTGAATTTTGCAAGTACCGTAATGTAATGTGTAATGTGTAAGCGTCTCTTATCAGAATCTGCATGTGAAAAGAAACAAACTGACTGATGGTCGACGAAGGAAGGGCAGGATGATACAGTGACTGAGTAAACTGAATGAAACTGCAGCTCATAAAATAAAATACCTTTTGGCTCAAGAAGACAAGACAAATCGCAACAATGATGCCCTACCTGTACAAATAGCCCAGGTGTGTTGAGGAGAGAGACAAAGACGTAAGGGATGTGCGTAAAAAAAGCGTTGCTGGGACTGTGAAAGGCCCTCCCTCAGGAGGAGGGACTCCTATAGCGGTCCTCATCATCACGTCTTGTATGGACTTATCCTGGGGCATCCTGAGACTCCACTTCCTTCCGAAAGGCAAGACTGAATGGTGGTGGACGTTGCATGAAAGACGTCGTCGCAGCGACTTTTGAAGCGCTTCTCTGTCGACCCCCGAAGAGAGCTTTGGTTTTTGCATGGGTAGGATAGGGCAGGAGAGACGAGGGTTGTTGCTCCCGCTTCTCTCTCCCTTTTGTGCTTTGTCCCGATTCACAATTCACAATTCAGCTCACACACACAAGACAAGGCGATTGTCTTTTGATTCATTCTCGGATCTTTTTAATTGACAGCACATTAATAATTATCAGACCAACGTCAAGGATTCTTCTAGAAGAAGGGACTATTTTTCGTCATGTCTTCCGTACGGGAAGACGACTCTCCGCCAGGTTAGTGTGTCTTTGTCATCTGTTCGGTTTCCGGCCCGGTGTTTTGTAGTCTTGAGTCGTGGGGGTGGTTGTGGTTGTGGGATTAATCATGTCTTGTTTTTATACAGAAGGGGAGGTGGAGGAGCAACCGTTTGTGGAGACTGAAGAAGCTGGGGAGGGGGAGGGGGTGGAGAGGGAGGAGGATGAGGTCTCAGCTGACGAAGACTTAACGATGCAGGTAATGGTAATAAAATGATCACTTTATTATTACTATTTTGCCTCCTGGTGTATGATTACTTATCCTTGGCTTCTTCTTCTTGTCAAGGATCAGGACGATGATGAGGACTATGAGGACCCTGAAGCTTCAAAGAAGAAGAAAAAGATGAAGAGTAAAAGGAAAAGTAAGGGGGAAAAGTCTAAAAAGAAGAAAAAGAAAAAGAAGACCTCGGAAAGTGGAGAAGAGGAGGAGTTTGCGACGAGTATTGAGGAAGATGCTCCAGAAGAGGCGGAATATGGACCTGGGAAAAGAAGTAAACGTAATAGACCTCCAAAGTCGGGTCCAGACACTCCGCAAATGCAAGAAGGACCCACAGCTGCTGAAGTGTGTGAAAGTTATGGGCTACAAGATGTAGAGTTGGACTATAACGACGAGGAGTTTCAAAATATTAACTACAAGCAGTTTCAACAGATTGTTCGCCCTTCCATTCAGAAAGACAATCCGAAGGTAGGTTCAGTAAAACTCTCCATGTACAATATTGATTGTTATTTCATCTTGGCAGGTTGCAATGTCGAAAATTATGATGCTCCTTGCTGCAAAATGGAGGGACTTTTCTGCAGACTATCCAGAACTTGTGGAAGGTGGAGAGGAGGAGAAATCGTCAAGACAGGAGGACGAGATTGACGAAGATGAGGACGACGATAGCAAGTCATCGTCTCGGAAAAGTAATAGACGTAGTAGCAGAAAATCAGGGAAGGCAACTGCCTCATCATCTTCATCCTCGAAAGGGAAGACGAAAGTTCCTACTTTGAAGATAAGAATAGGGAAACGAAAGCGAGGTGGCTCGGTAAGGAATTTATGCGACTCTTCTGAAGTACCATTTGGTGCCCGATTTATTTATATGTTCGTTGTGGTACTATTGCTTAGGACGAGGACGAAGAGGAACCAGAACCAGACAAAGATTCTGACGCCGAATTTGAACAGATGTTGAAAGAGGCTGAGGAAGTTTCGAAAGACGAAGAAGCTCCTGCTACACCTGCAAGTGTGGGACCCCGCAAGAAAGCTAAAACTAAAATAGGGAACAAGTACAAGAAAAAATCGACAAAGAAGAAGGGCACTGGGAAAAATGACGATGATAATTATGAGGTTAGTTGTTACGAATATAGTTATTCTGCTATGTTTATTGACGAGTGTGTAATGGTAAATGTTTGCATTATTTTGAAGCAACAAGAACATCAAGATTATTGCGAGGTGTGTCAGCAAGGAGGAGAGATCATCTTGTGTGATACTTGTCCTAGAGCCTACCACTTGGTCTGTCTTGAGCCAGAGTTGGAAGAAGCCCCGGAGGGTAGGTGGTCATGTCCTCATTGCGAAAGTGAAGGAGGGAAAGAAATTGAGGATGACGACGAGCATAACGAGTTCTGCAGAAAATGCAAAGACGGAGGGGAGCTTTTATGCTGTGACTCGTGTCCTTGGGCATATCACACATTTTGTCTGAATCCACCTTTGAAAGAAATTCCTGATGGTGATTGGAGATGCCCGCGATGCTCGGTAACTACATATTACAATTGCCCGCCTTTAAATACGTCTTTTTAACATGTATTTGTGATGCAGTGTGAACCACTACCCGGGAAAGTCGCCAAACTTTTAACTTGGCGCTGGATAGAGACGCCGGAAGAGAGGACAAAATTCGCGTTAATGACACCAGAGGAAAGGAAGTTTGCCCCAAAGCCACGTAGAGAATTCTTCGTTTTGTGGCAAGGATTGTCATATTGGCATTGCTCCTGGATTTCCGAGCTATGTATGGACGTGTTCCACCCAACAATGGTTCGTAGCTACTTCAAAAAGGTTGACATGGATGAACCGCCAAAGATGGATGATGATGAGAACATGTCACGGAGAAGGAAAAAAGCCGACGCACAGGTGGATCCATTGGAAGAAAAGTATTACAAGTATGGGGTCCGCCCAGAGTGGCTCCAAATTCACAGAGTTCTAAATCATCGAACTCTTCGAGATGGCACAGTGCAGTACTTGGTTAAATGGAGAGAACTTTCGTATGACAGAATTTCATGGGAGGACGAGGATGAAGATTTCCCTCTATTCAAAAGACATGTCGACGTATACTATGTAAGTCTCCAGCCTCATTAGTCTTCAATTATGCATAATTTTTTTTAACGTTATTTATTTGAAGGAATTCCGGTCTGCTGCTACTGGAGAAGGGCGCCGAAGGGATAAGAAGGGGAAGAAGAGCAGGGAACCCTCAAACTAGTATGAGCCAACAACAATTAATTGTGCTTTATTAACTATTAGTAAACTTGTTTTTTCCTTCGTGTTCCGTAGCAAATACATAACCCCATTCCCAGATCGAGTAAATATGGAGTTAAAGAAAAAATACGAGAAGCAACCTGGATTTTTGTCCAGCGGTTTGGCTCTTCATGATTACCAGTTGGAGGGATTGAATTGGCTGCGCTACTCCTGGGGTCAAGGAATTGATACTATATTAGCAGGTAGAGTTTCTGTGCTAGATGTCATTCAATAATCTAACGGCATTGCTTACGATACGAACGTTTTCTTTATCAGACGAGATGGGTCTTGGGAAAACTATTCAGACGATTGTTTTCTTGTACGCTCTTTACCAAGAAGGCCATTGCCGAGGACCATTCCTAGTAAGTTTAATACTACTAGTTTAAATTTCAGTCTGACTTGACTTATTTTTGTTACGTTTCTAATAATTTAGGTCAGCGCTCCGTTGTCGACCATTATTAACTGGGAACGTGAATTTGAAACATGGGCTCCAGACTTTTATGTAGTGACATACATTGGGGATAAAGACTCTCGTCAGGTTATACGAGAGCATGAATTATCATATGATGAAGGAGCTGTGCGTGGAGGTCCAAAAGCTGGGAGATTGAAAGGATCAGTGAAATTTCACGTGCTTTTAACTTCGTACGAATTGATCACCATTGACGCAGCCTGTCTTGGTTCTGTCGATTGGTCAGTTCTAGTTGTTGACGAAGCCCATCGATTGAAAAACAACCAATCGAAGGTATTAATTTTAAATTGTTCAATTTATAACTGGTCTAACTTTCAATTATGTCTCTAGTTTTTCCGCTTTCTCAACAATTACCAAATTCGCTACAAACTCCTACTGACTGGAACTCCTTTGCAAAACAATTTGGAAGAATTGTTTCATCTTCTCAACTTTTTGACTCCGGAGAAGTTTAACGACCTCGCAGTTTTTCAGAATGAATTTGCTGAGATCGACAAGGAAGAGCAAGTGAAGAAGCTTCATGATATGCTCGGTCCTCATATGCTGCGTAGGCTGAAAGCTGACGTCCTGAAGGTAATTCAAGTCTTTGAAAATTGTGCATTTCTAATACATGCTTATTCATTATGTTTTCTCAGAACATGCCAAGCAAATCCGAGTTCATTGTGCGTGTAGAATTAGCCCCTATGCAGAAAAAGTATTACAAGTATATTCTCACGAGAAACTTCGAATGTTTAAACTCCAAACAGGGAGGGCATCAGGTATGTTTTATAGATTTGATATTCTACACAGAGTACTTTTCATGTTATGATGGTAGGTTACGTTGCTGAATGTCATGATGGACTTGAAAAAATGTTGCAACCACCCATACTTATTTTCGGCCGCCATGATGGAAGCACCAACACTGCTCAATGGCATGTTTGAAGTTAACGCTTTAGCGAAAGCGGCCGGAAAACTGGTTTTGCTGCAGAAAATGTTGAGAATCTTGAAAGAACAAGGGCACCGAGTTCTTATTTTCTCCCAGATGACAAAGATGTTAGATATACTTGAAGATTTCATGGAAGGAGAGGCGTATAAATATGAAAGGATAGACGGTAGCATCACCGGATCCATGAGACAAGAGGCGATTGACCGTTTCAATGCTCCAGGGGCCCAACAATTTGTTTTTCTCCTTTCCACAAGGTATCGAAATATTAATATTCCATAATTAGAATTTCGTTTTACTTATGTAGCCAGATAATTGTATGAAAATTCGATTCTAGGTCTGGCGGACTTGGTATAAATTTGGCTACTGCTGACACCGTCATAATCTACGATTCTGACTGGAATCCACACAACGATATTCAAGCCTTCTCTAGAGCCCATCGTATAGGTCAAGCCAACAAAGTCATGATTTACCGGTTTGTTACAAGAAATTCGGTGGAAGAACGAGTGACACAAGTTGCCAAGAAGAAAATGATGCTAACCCATCTGGTGGTGCGACCAGGAATGGGGAAAGGTGGCAACTTTTCAAAGCAGGAATTAGATGACATCATTCGTTTTGGTACCGAAGAGCTCTTCAAAGATGAAGAGGCGGGGAAGGATGGAAAAGACGATGCAATTCATTATACTGATGAAGCTATCCGGGATCTTTTGGACAGGTCGCAGGAGGGAATCGAGCAAAAGGAAAACTGGGCCAATGAATATTTGTCATCGTTTAAAGTGGCTGCGTATATTGTTAAAGAGGGTGACGAGGTACTTATTTTTGATCACTATAAAACGACCATACTAAGCTGGAGTTGTTATACAATGAGTCATTTGTATATAGGAGGAGGTTGATACAGAAGTAATCAAACAGGAGGCAGAAAATACGGATCCTGCGTATTGGGAGAAACTTCTTCGACACCATTATGAACAACAACAAGAAGACATTGCCAGAACACTGGGGAAAGGAAAACGAGTTCGCAAGCAGGTCAATTATAATGACACTAACGACGGCCGAGAAGATACTACTTGGCAAGAGAATGTGTCCGACTACAACTCGGATTTCTCGGCACCTTCTGACGATGATGGGGGAGACGACGACTTCGATGAGAAAACTGATGGTACTGATATATAAAAGTTACATAGTTGTATTGGATTGGAGATGAGTCTAAATATTTTTCTCTGTGTCTTGCAGAAACTGGAGGAAGGCGACGACGACGTGGTATGGATGGTCGTAGAGAAGAGAGGGATAGACCGTTACCCCCACTTCTGGCCAGAGTCGGTGGAAATATTGAGGTAGAACGGATGATCCTTCTTCTATTACTTACTATAATGTCGACTTCTGAATAGTTGCACTAAAATCTATAGCGTGTAACACAAAAGCTGACAAAAATTAATATTCCAGCGTTCTTTAGGACAGCTTAATTATAGACTACTGTTAAGATGTTAAAGGGGTCCGCAAACAATTTTCTTGCAATATGAAATATATCCTCTTCATGAATTAGACGTGACATGATCTTTTTTTGTTGCAGGTACTTGGATTTAATGCCCGCCAAAGGAAGGCGTTCTTGAACGCTATCATGCGATATGGAATGCCTCCACAAGATGCGTTCAATACTCAATGGTAATTTAAAATCAAAGAGTACGCTATTTTTTATTTAAATTGAATCTAACTTTCTCTTACAAATACCTAGGCTCGTTCGTGACTTAAGAGGAAAGTCTGAAAAATGTTTCAAGGCATACGTGTCACTGTTTATGCGGCATCTATGTGAACCTGGGGCAGATAATACAGAAACTTTCGCTGATGGCGTTCCTCGGGAAGGACTTAGCAGACAACATGTGTTGACTCGTATAGGTGTAATGGCTCTCATTCGGAAGAAAGTTCAAGAATTTGAACACATAAACGGTTTATACAGTATGCCAGAAGTTATTGAAAAGCTCCTTGCGAAACAAGCGGCGGAACAAGCTGCCGCCGCTGCTGCTGCAGCCGCTGCGGTTGCAGAAGCACAAAGACTAGCCAGTTTAGAGGAGGCTGCAAATGTTAAGGAGGAGAAAGTAGACGAAACGGCACAAGCAGAGGGGGATACGATTCCTAAAGAAGAGTCAAAGGAAGATCCTGCGAAGGAAAAGACGGAAGAAAGTATAGAAAAGCCCACTGAAAGCTCTACACCAATGGAAGTGGACGAGAAAATAATCGAACCTCCTGAGGAAGGTAGCTCGACATCATTGATGAAAAAAGAGAATGAAGAGGAAAAATCAGTTAAGGAAGGCGAAGAGAGTCCTAAAAAAAGTGACGAAGCTAAGGCAGAG
Organism: Isotomiella minor; assembly: GCA_034696445.1. Lineage (NCBI taxonomy): Eukaryota > Metazoa > Arthropoda > Collembola > Entomobryomorpha > Isotomidae > Isotomiella > Isotomiella minor. Next base: position 16,490 of record JAQIWU010001238.1, read on the forward strand.
CCCAAGGAAGAGAAAAAGGAATCCAAAGAGAAGGTTGATCCGGAGAAGAAAGAAATTGCTGATAAAGAAACAAAAGCAGAAGAACCCAAAAAGAGAAAGTTCATGTTTAATATTGCGGACGGTGGTTTCACAGAACTGCACACTCTTTGGCAGAACGAGGAAAAGGCAGCCGTTCCAGGACGTGAATATGAAATATGGCACAGAAGACATGATTATTGGTTGTTGGGAGGTGTGGTCAATCATGGTTATGGACGATGGCAAGATATTCAAAATGACCCTCGATACGCGATAATTAATGAGCCATTTAAAATGGACGTTGGGAAGGGCAATTTCTTAGAAATCAAAAACAAGTTCCTTGCGAGACGTTTCAAGGTATGCAAAAAAACTGTGCATTACGTTTGATTTTGTTTTGTACATTGCATTTACTTATTTATAATTCTTTCAGTTATTGGAGCAAGCTCTGGTCATTGAAGAACAGTTGAGGCGTGCAGCCTACCTGAATCTAGCACAGGATTCTAATCATCCTGCCATGGCTCTCAACTCTAGATTTGCTGAAGTAGAATGTTTGGCAGAATCTCATCAACATCTAGCTAAAGAAAGTCTAGCTGGAAATAAGCCTGCAAATGCTGTTTTACACAAAGTATGCATTGATTAGCACTATTATCCGAGACAAGTATTTTCATTTGTATTATATTTTAACATTTCAGGTCTTAAATCAGTTAGAGGAGTTGTTGTCCGACATGAAGTCTGATGTCAGTAGATTACCAGCGACGTTGGCACGAATTCCTCCTGTGGCTCAACGATTGCAGATGTCCGAGCGTCAGATTTTATCTAGACTGGCAAGTACAGCTTCCAGCAGTTCATCCTCAGCGACAGCCACAGGTAAATTATCAATTTTAGTTTTTAGTTGGTACTCATTAAGTTAAACTTTTTATGTACGTTCATAGGAAGTATCGGGTCCCAATTTCCAGCTGGATTTCAAGGCAGTGCCCTTGGCGGAACCAATCTTGCTTCCTTCCGACCACAGTTTACCCTTCCTGGACAAGCAAACATGGTTCCACAAGTCGCATTCCCAGGAACCAATCCACCGTAAAGGGCTAAAGGAGGAAACGTAAACGTAAAGGCAGGGGATTCGTGTAAAATAGATCATTTTATTCATGTACAAAATAGTTTTTAGTTGGTTCCTCATTTGTATCACGTTCGTATGTGTAAACTAGTTTAGACCGATCACAAGCCCTTCTACCACCTCTCAAATTTACATTTGGACACTGAAACCCGAAACCGTTGTAAAATAACCCTTTATAATCCTTGCATTTGAGTGATTGTTCATACCATTCGGTTATTGTTATCGTGCACCCGAAATAGTTGATACCTAATAATAAAATA
>JAQIWU010001239.1:0-17863 GCA_034696445.1 Isotomiella minor
CAAGAATAATATTACTCGTTGCTTCCTCCTTCAACTTTCCGCTATGGTTCAGATGAGAAGAAGTAACTGGCTTTCGCAAAATACCATTTACCTTACACTCACACGAGCCTGGCGTAGTCAACGAACCAACCAGGTCAAGTTAACAAGATAAACTTTTCCACTAGACCATGCATACTTAGCTTTGACTCCTACTGCTTTCTCTCTCAAAAAGCACGTGTGTTTTTGCCTGACGTCAATAGCCTCTTTAAAAATTTTAACGAAGAGACATTTAATAAATCCTGGGTAAGAATTTATCACGGATTTCCTTCTTTCTCTCCCCACTTTTGAAGAATGATGTGCACATGAGCAACTCTATCCCATCAAGAACATTGAACGTGGGGAGAGCGAGAGGCTTATTATTTCAAGAAAAACAAAGGATGATGAATGGCCCAACGCACCAGCCTCACAGTTATGCTTTTATACACAATACAATCCAACAATTCCGCAACTCACTTTTCTTTGCTGGCATTTCTATATCTTTTGGAGTGAATGGCTTGTGAAAGATCCAAGATTTACTTCGGAAGTGTGCTGTTAAAGTTGAACAAAACACTAGCAGAAACTGAGACTTAACCTCTTTACTACAGTTCTGCCTTGACGTGTAAATTCCCTCATCGTCTTGCATATTCTCTCTGACTGCTGCTGCTGCTACTGTCTTCCAAGTATCAAATGGAATTGCCGTTACTGAATTTATCATCAGTCAGAAAGAAGAAGAAAGCCAGGAGGAATTAGAAGAGGGAAAAGGGAAGGATCCTGCTCCTGTATACTTTATTCAACCCCCAAGGACTGCATACTACGTACATACACATTCTTGGTTTATTAATGATGATACCAGGAAAGCGAACTGCTTGAAACTTTCTCAACGGTCAATCCAGTAGAAGACTGGAGTGGATGTGAGTGAGGCCATGACGCAATGAAGAATGAACTTTGACGCAGACAGGTTTACTGCGTAGAAAGATGCTAACAAAGGCAATTATCAACCCACTATAGGTCGGAGCAACACAATACTCTGTCACAGGTGTGGAAGTAAGTGCGAAAAAGGAAAAATAGCATTGTACAATTTGTAACAACGACGGGTAAATTTTTGGCTTGGAGAGCCTAACGAAGGCTTGAGAACAAAGGTACAAAGATAAGAAAGAGATTTATCTCGAGATAATCCATAAAATGGGTAGTTTGAACCACTATAAATTGTTGTAAACCGGAGAAAGCAAAAGCCAGCAAAAGAAATGATTACCCAAGCTTTTTTTAAAAAAACAACTTGCAACCTGCTGAACTGCAAAGGTACGTAAATGAGAATGAAAGTTACTGACTTACCAATGGACTTTTGTTGTTCTTCCAGAGTAAGCAATTTATGTTGCCAGTAAACCATTAGCACAATAACGGCCATTACAGCCAGGAGGACAACGTTAAACTTGAACGACATCGCCGTCCTCATTCCTTCGCTTGAATCCGTTGGCTGGTCGTTATCCAAACAGGAAACACAAAAAATCAAATAAAATTAAATTCACACAAAAGTCAGAGATAAAATGTCCTTGTCTCTTTCTCCCTCCCTCTTGTCTACGACGAAGAGACAAGAAAGAGGAGAAAGCCGGGAATGGGATAGAGAGAAAGTGAATGAGTGCTGGACGGCCAGTCAACTCTAGTTAGTAAAACCAGAATATCTTAAGCACTATATATTCCGGTTCTCACTCCTCCTGTTTTCCTTGTCTCAGTCAATCCACCACCACCACCACCACGAACCAACTTGTGCTTTCTCCTGAAACCAAAAGTCTCATTTCATAGTATTCTTTCTCTTCTTCGGTCTCTGTCTATTCTCCATTCATGACTTAATCTATGATTGTGTGTAATCCACTTTCGTCTTCACTTTCACCACCTTCAATCCTTGGCTGCCAACTAACCGTCATGGCATGGCAGCAGCAAAGACTGCTGAATAGACATGACAGATAAAGGCTTCTTCGTTTTCAATTTCAATTTGCGCTCTCTCGTATAAACTCACTACTACACGGCTCTCTCGAAAGTCCCCTTGTGTCTATCTATCTCCCTTGCCAACGTTCAAACCAATCTTGTCCTCCTTGTGGCGTCACACAAACTCTGTACGTAGCCGTGTGCCGTGATGATGATGATTATTAAGCCTTTCCCTTTATTCTGCGTTGTGAGTCAAGTCCATACTTAAGAGACAGACGACGGCTGGTGGGTGAAATGACATTGATAAATCAAACTTGTTCCACATTTTCACAGTCAAATTACTTTGCGTGAAGGAGATTTTGAGATAGAGCACCGTAAACCATGCACCATAAGTAAAACGTGGAAATATTCGATTGTTACGAAGGAGTCTTTCAAGCAACTCCAACAGTCATTTTGTAGTATGTATACTGATACGTTCGTGGTTCAAAAATTACTCGCGTCGCACTTGGTAAGCAACAGCACTACTTCCCTCCCCGTCCATTTTAACTTATTAGACGGCGAGGCGAGTGTCTTTGTTATGCTCTTTATTTTTTGCCTGTTCACTTTTTTTTATTCAGAGTAACAATAAAAAGATAGATTTTTTCGACTCCGTCAATAAACTCCAACAAAGAAGAGTGTGACGCGCGAGAAACCAGGTGGAGAAAGTACTGCAGTTACGAAGCGAGGGAGTTAAAGAGAGAGAAGAGAAGAGAGAGAAACGGGTAGCCCGGAGTACAGTCTGCAAATCCGGAGAGCAACTGAATGGCTCTGACTTTTATCCATCACTTCTCGAGCCAACAACGGGGGCAAAGCAATCTCCTGCCTCGTTGTAGGAGCTTCCGCCCTGCTTCGCCTTTCACCAAGCCAAACCAAGCCTCAAAAACGAAAGCAAGAGTGAGTGTATAAGAGTCGTTTTCTTGTGTACCTTCTCAGTCTTTCACCAAAAAAATTCACTCCTTCTTTCTTTTTTCCTCAAGCTCTCTTTTCTAGTTTGGACACCAACCAACTCCTCATGCACTGCCCGAACTTTGTCTTGTTCTCCTTCTCCTTCTTCTTTGCTTTATTTTATCTCAACCCTTTCTCCTTGAACTTACTCATAAACCATATATCAGGCAAGTCCGCACCAGTGGAGACTGCCAATGAAAGGGACTACTGACTGCGTAAGTAACAACAGCACTTTCTTTGCCAGTGACGACGACGGTGAAAGCAAGGTGGGGAAGGGTAGATAGATAGCAGCTAACTTAACTTGCTGTTAGATTGGTTTGGCCGGACCAAGCATCCAACCGGAACCCAAAAGAGTCGAGGAGTCCACTGACTGCTCCTCGCTCTATCCCTCTACGTGCCCAACCTAATGTAATAACGAGGATATTTTTCTATCACATATAAATTGTGAAATACGCACAAAATCTCATTCACTCTATCGATGAAATAGAAATAATCGAATCAGTCCTTTCTTCCCTGGGGTCTGGCTGGTGAGAGAGAGAGCGCTATTATGAAGACAGGACTGGATGAAAAGGTGAAAATAAGACACGCCACGATGAGATAGGACCTACTTTCTTCACTTTTCACTTTCTCTCCCACCCACCACCTACATCATCATCATCATCATCATTGCTCCTGCCACCACCACCACCAACGGTGTGCACACGAGGAAAGAAGAGAGTAAATATAAATTGGTTTGGGAATAAATAAAGTTAGTTTCATCCCACTTTGAATAGCCGAAAGGAGGGAGTGAATTGAAATTTGGATTGGAAATCTGGCTTCTCCAGTTTAGTTTAACTTGGTTGCATAAGTAAGACATTCCACGCCATTCACTCTCACGTCGTCCCAGGGAGAGAACTCCAAGGAAAAGCGAGAAGCTAGATGTCTAAGGGTCTAATATAATTACAAATACCTACACTGAAGTAGGTGGTATATTTCACTTCACAACAGTGAAAGGAGTGGAAGCCAACCGTGCTCTCTTGCTGAGCATTTAGTTTCTCTTCAATGGTGGAACAAGATTTTAGTTTTAACTTTTGCTAATAAACAAAATAAACGAAGGACACGGAGGAAAAGGTAAGGATGGAAGGTAGCACCTCAAGTCGACCTCCTTACGTGCCACCACACCGCAATTCCTCTATCCAAGCCAGAGCCAACTCTTTCTCTACTTTTCCCAACTAAAATTGAAGGTACACACACACATATAAGCCTTGTACAATGAAAACTACCTCCTCACTTTTGGGATACTTCTATTTACAAAGTTAAGTGCTCATTCTAGCAGTCAAATGGATGTTTCTCTGCTCCAACTTTCTATCACATACCTACATGGAGAAAGGTAGGAAGGGTAAGGTTGAACTACGTCAATAATGTAACTTCTACGACTTTTCATGCAATGAAACCATAATTAGAATTTGCACCAGGATAATATCAAAGGCCACATCAGCGTATGAATGTGGTAAAAGCATGAAACCGGCGAAAATTTTAAGATTAACCCAAACAATATCCCCCACACCTACCTAAACTTCAAAACTTCTTTTCAAACCAGCCCATGAGAGAAAGGTTAAATAAATGTCCTGCTTCTGAGTTGCGTAGGCTATACAACCTTCCTGCGTCGAGTAAAGCAAAGAAAGTCGGCTTTCTAATTACTTTTGCTCTCGTCAAAAGGTAATCATATTCTTCTGAAATAATTATATTTTAATCCCGGCCACGAAGGGCATATAGCTGCAAGTGCATGTCGTGCCCATTCCCATTACACCCTCTCTCCTTGAAAACCTTACAATCAGAATTTTTATCTAACGTCGTTGCACTTTTCTATTGTGAACGATACGTCATTAAAGTCCTGTCGCCTGTTACAGACAATAAATCATTCCTGATTTTCAGTTTCATGCATGCATGCTATCTGAAAATCATGCAAAGTTCTTGAATTCTATTTGCATTAGCAAGGTGTACTAAAATTACGCAAAGTGATTATTATCCTACTGCCACCCGCTGTATTATCTAAAAGTAGTACTCAGAGGTGACATTAAAAAAGTTGAGAACAACAGCAATCGACAATTTATTTCTTTTTTTCCAGGACAGCGTGATTTATCAAAGGGAAGTATAGGATGTAAACCTATTTTTTTCCTTTAGTGTCATGAAGACAATTTTGCTCAAAATCAACTTCAATCCAAAGTCCCTCAATTTGCATGGGCATTGAGTGGAGAGGGCAATTTCATCTTGAGTGTGCACGATGGGTTGCCAAGCCAATCCCTTTTCCATTATTATTATACAAGATTTACACTCTGCCCGTCCTGTCCATATAACATCCAACTCACTTTCTCTGGTTAAAAAATTCTTCATTTTCCACATGAACTTAAGTACTTCTTGTTGCGAACCTCGTTACCTACATTCATCCTCATTCTCATTTCATGACTTGGTGAAATTGTGGAAAAAGAAAAAAAGTATTACCACCCAGTGCCAAGTTTTTAACCATCGCACGTGATGTAATGTGTGATCAGTAGTAGAGTTACTCCACATTCTACTTTCTCCAAAACCATTTCCAGAAAATGTGAGGGAACAAGTACCTATGTACCGGCATTCACTATAACCTATTCACGTGAACCTCATGCCGGCAACGACGGCTATTAAAGAGAGTATGAGGGCAGAGCAGTGTGGCTTTTATTTGCATTTATCCACTATACGCAGGTCCTGTTTCAGAAAGAGAGGAAACAAACAGACCAAAAACTTTCCCCCATCCGTTGTAACAGGGACCGCTCTATGTATACCCGATTTGAACCGAGAGAAAAGCGTGTTTCATAGAGAAAACAATAACGGAAAGGAAAAGAAGGGAGAGAACGGGAAGACCCCACAGTCATTCAGGGGCACAATAGAATGTGCATAGGCATAGTAATGCCGCACATAAAAGGAAAGAGGGAGAAGAATGTCATTCCCCTTATGGCTTTCATTATTACGCAAATTATGGAATATTTGAACCATTCAGGCCAACTTACGCAGGCATTCAATTTCCATTACGTTGGAATGCCGAGTTGAAGTTGTGCGATAACAAAACTTTAATTTTCCACTCTTCTTCTCTCAAGTGACAATAAAAATAAAAATCAGGCAGGCACGGGTAGGGTTCAGGTAAAGTCAAAGACGACCAAGGTTTGCTGCAGTCTTTCAACTGTATTGCGTATTGCAAGTTCATACAAAAACATGAGGAGAAACATTGTTACCACTATCATCACAATTTCCATAAAACTGGAAGGAGACGTAGGACGGGAAAAATTCTATCTGCATCTGCAGAGCTTTTTTGATGATGCTAATACAAAGCAGTACATAGTTTTCAATGTACATCAGACAAATCCAAATCGTAACCTTAGAGTAAAAGCCAACTCAGTCAGTGCCTTTCCATAGGAGAAAGTAAATTCTTTTATTATCATCGTTATTATTGCCCAGATCTTTCTTTTCACTTCATTCACTCAGTATAAAGTAAAGTAAATTTGGCATTCACAGCTCGTTCCTTTTACTTGCTTTGTGCACCACACCTCTTCCTCCCTTTCCATCGCTTCTTCTGGATAAGATCAAAACTTTGCCATTATTATTCCCTTTCCAACTCAATGGGACCCTGTCATTTCAGAAAAAAATGTGCTTTATCTCAGGGAGAAAGTGAGGACGGAGTCTTCAAAAAAAATTCAAACGGGAGCGGTTGGAACTGTCATGGTGACGCCGAAGAAAATATTCAGAATGAAGAGATGAAAAAAGAGACACACTAGATCTAGATTGTTGAAGAGAAAGGAGTCCTACCCACGACGACATTGCTGTACTATCTATGTCCTCGTATGTCCCACACCACGCACCACTGACTTTAGTGAAAAGAGTCGAACACTCATAGTTCATATAAATAAACTTCAGAAGAGAAACTCTTGTGCCTTGGGTATAGTAGACTAGAAGAAGAGTGTCTCTGGTTTGAGCATTTTATTCCCAGATCGTCATCTCAAATTCAATCTAAGGCACCATACCACACGAGCAACTTTTACTTTACAAGAGAAAGCACCCCAACACGATAGAGAAAGGGAGAGATATTCCTTCTTCCTTTATCCCGTGGTGGAGACACACAGAGGCCGAAGCTGAACGAGGAGTTTCCGATAAAAGAGAAAGGTACTCTTTAGAGCTACGATTACACACTCGCACCTATACCCACAACCTATTATATAAGGAAAGGACGCCTGACCTGGCTGACTTTCACCATAGAGAAAAAGAAAGTACTTTAGGATGGTAGTAGTGTTGTTTTATCATCTGCGTGGGAATACAATTTTCAACTCCCTGCAACCGTTACAGTCCTCATTCGACACAGTGGAAAGTGAAAAGTAAACAAATAAACCAAGTTAATAACGTAATCATTCATTCCACTCTCTAGAGTTTTCGCCCAAAAGAGAAAGTGAGATAAAAGCAAGGAAGGCCACCACCATCTGTCCCTTGTCTACCCGTCTTATCTATTAACAGACTTTTGCTGAGACCCAGAGAGATAGAAAATAACTGCCATGCATAATAAGTCAACCCCCATCATAAAGTGCAAAGGTAGGAGTGAAAGTCATAAAGTCTCTCACACATAACAGACCGACAAAGTGAAAGTATAAAAAGATTAGTGTAGTGCATCAAAGTACATCCTAATCGTACATTACATTCTTGTTAAGAGGAACTATGATGATACTCAAACGAGCTTCTTAACCACCTAGTCTAATCTTGGGTGAAAGTGAAAGTGAAGTACAAAGAACTGAGTCAGTTAAAGATTCGCTTTTTTGCCAAAGTCAAGAGAAATGGAGGGATTTGGCCTTGGTCCATTGCCTCAGGGATGGGAAGCAAAAATTGAACCCAAGACTGGTCGAATGTAAGTCAATTCCAATTGTACTCCAATTAGGCCATGGGTCATAGGTATTTCAAAGGACTGAAATCCTTAGTTAAACGACTCTGTGCTGCTCATTGTTTTGGGTTCATTTAGTTTTGCAAAAAGTGAAGAAATCATCATTAGAAAGAGCACAATTTCTTACGAATTATGAATCTTGTAATAAATTATTACTAGGGTAACGGTAAAAGAGTATAGCTGTTAGATCAATAGCATATTCCTACCACCTTCTCCTTTTCCATTAGATTACAAGGATTAGAAAAGATATCCCACACCGGTTATCCATCATCCTTAGTGCAAATTAACCTGGGACTTTGAGACTACAACAAATCAGTTGTCCTCGTCCTCATGCAACCTTAGCCCTTTTTTCTTTTCTTATGACACCACATACTCCTTACCTCTAGCAACTCATTAATATCTGCACTTCGTCTCTCACTCTCGACAAAATTAGTTGAACAAAATATAAAAGCACCATTCGGAAGAGGGGGTGTCGCAATAGGTGGTTAATTACAAATACCAAAGTCCACTTACATTATGAGCACAAGATCGGTCCCGGTTGACCCCAGAACCAGAAATAATGGGCATCTTCTTCAGTCTTCAAGTTCATAATTCGATTGTCCTTGTAAATCACGACATCATCAGGCTTCACCATGATTATGGATGTCTATTACTCGTTGAAACGTTCAAATTAAACAATTTCTTCAAATAATCTCTTTCTTGAGCCAAAATATTAATGTTTATTGAGCAATCTTTAACAATCAACAATAGACGCATTCTCTTGGTTTTGCACGAATTAACAATTGATCCTTTCACAACTTATTTAAAACTTGCAAGGTTTGTAAACTGAACTCTCACATGTTCAATGTTTTTTTGAACAGCTACTTCATCAGTCACAAGCAGCGAGCCACTACTTGGGAAGACCCGAGACTACGAACCGTTCAGCCCCCGCCGTACCATGTTGCCGTCACACAACCCACCATCTACTACGAGGTAATCATAATCATGCAGTTTATGTAAATCTTCTTGAAGAAACTGGTCCAGCAGCAGAGGATTGGTAATCTCATCTAATATTTTTCATAAAAAAGTTTTTGCATGGCGTGTGTGGACTCATGATTAAGGTAGAATTATTGAGGCTTATTATGACATGACATACTCAAGAATTTTAAGACGATGCAAAATTCCCTTTCTTCGAGTCGCATTCTTTCAACTTATTGCAGTGTAATTTCTCAGTTCACTTGCTTGGAAAATTAGGTGCAGGTCCCTATCATAATAAAGCATGAGAAACTGAAGGAGAGACTAATAAAGTGGGATTAAAGTTTTGGTGAAAGTCTAATTTGAAATTTAAAGGAAACTATTGAACCCTCAGGTTCCCCGTATGTCTTTAATTTGTGACTGTTTGGCTTTAGCATTTGTTATAAAAGCAAGCACAGTGGGCAATAAATTAGGCTTTGTGTTTGGCTTTCCCCTCCTCATTTACACCCGTATGCATGGAGACAAGACGGGGATCTTAGGTGAATTGGAAATGGAAGATAGTTTCAAATAGGCTTAAAAAACTGGGTGGCGACCTGTGACATTCAGTTGGACCCTATTTTGTTAGTGAAGCACATCTCTTCCTTCTCCTGCCCATACATTTAGGATCAATATCTTGAGAGAGGAGAGAGAAGTGAGTCGAAGGGCTGAAACATCTCTTTTTACAATAGAAACAAAGTACCGCGTTTGTCCAATAATAAATTGCCGATTTTCCTCTTTTTGCTCTTCTTTCTTTTCATCCTTGTGTGTGTATGTGTGTGTGCTTTCACCTCATGCCCACTTGCCTGGAACGTCGGTGGTGGTGGTGTGGTGGAGAGGAAGCCACAAGAGAGAGGAGTTAAATGGCTTTTGTAATCAACTGGCTCATTAACCTGAGACGTGACCTGGCACTATGAGACCAACTTTAGTGCCCCAATACATTCACATTCGTCTATCTCACGTTCTTCTCTGCATCTCTTTCAGGCCCACCAACCACCACTGGACAGACATGTCATAAATTAACCCCTACCAAAAACCTCAAATAACTAACAAATAATATAACAATATACAATGATGACCAACCGTAGTCTTTCCTCCCAAAAGCATTTGTCTTGTATTATTTATAGCTGAAAAAGTACGACATTTTTGAGAGACTGAAATACTTCTTTGTAACACAAGTTGATGTACACTACTTTCTCCACATGGAACTGTTTACGTCAGTCAGACAATTTTTATGTTGTGCAAGTACAAAGTGGAAATCCTTTGAGTCGCTCTCACAACATTACAACAACTGAAGTTCCCTTTGATGCTGTTTCTTGTGATATTTTTATAAATTGCTTCTGTCTCGTTTCACTTTTGCTTTTGGACATGTATCCTCACTCACTCCCAAGATGATGATGCATAATTTATAAAGTAAATATTTACATATGCCCATCCGAGGGTAAACTGTTATACTTACTTTATGACCAAGAAGAAGTGTCGATGTTGACAAAGTAAAGTCGAGAAGGAGTTTAAGAAAGAAGTTTGATTTGGTATTCAGTTCACTTGGTTTAAATGTATTTGAGCTTTGCATACCAACTACACGTTATAACTCACACAACTTTCTCTCTACTTCGCCCACCAGGACACGACCTGCCACTTTCACTTGAAATGGGAGAGGATAGGAATCGGAATCTACAATTGTACTGACTACCACAGAGAATATTCTTATTTTCTTCAACCCCAAAATTAATGGTCTACTTTCATCCTCTGAATAAGTAATGAATAAATGTATTCTGTGGTAGTTTATACTTCAGGGTATTACAAGAAGGAAATATGAAAAATTACCAGGACGCCCTGGTCTTAACAACAATACAAGTGGCCAAGCCAATTTGATGCTTTTCAACAATTTTAACTAATTAATGCTGCATCCTTTCCCCTTAGTTAGGTCCACGTTTGACAGGTACGACTGCTGCATGACAATGATGCAAAGGGTGAGAGAAAGGTATAGAGTGGAGAAAGCCGTATTGGCTCGTGTTGTATACGTGCAGGATGAGTGGTTTGTTGTAGTTGTTGCTCAATTAGCAGAGTTTTTAGTGCTCATTATTCATTCGTCAACTGATTCCGTTCCCTGGCATCTCTGAAGTGGGAGTGGGCAGGGACGGGAGTGAAGTGAGTTTCGCGTCAGGTAAAATAAATAACAGCTCATTAACAATGCCCCGTAGACTCTCAATCCTCTCTGGTGCTTTTTCCAACTTGCACACAGTTGCTCTTGTGAATGAATGAAATGCCAAATGGAGGAGGAAATTTAAGGCAGGTGTGCATTTCCCATAACTTAAGTGGGCGTAAATTATTCATTGGAAAAATGTTCCCGTTTCTACTCCTTCACACAAGGATTAGCGTGGCGTATAGCGTGTGGAGTCGAGTAAAATGCTCCGTCCTGAAGATCGTTTCTTATCTTCAAATCATGCATGAAGAAAGTTATGTGTCAGAGTGTCACGTAGGGATATGTTAGCTGCGTGGGAATAATAAATTAGAAAGAGCTAAAGCAGTTATGTTACCTTTATTCATAGGATTCTGGGGGAAGCAGATGGTCAAGCCCTGTTCCAAGTCTACATGGATTTACACTCAATCGACGTGGATCTTCACCACGATTGGGAGGATCCCCTCGGATTGCACCTTCCCCTGCGCCAACACCTCGAAGAGGTGAACAACATGTCGTGTTGGGAGCAGGAGACAAACTCATGCCCGGTGGAACTACTGGTCAGGACCAGTCTGCTGCCGGTCCAAGTCGCTTGAGATCATCCAGTGTGGGAACAAGCAGTAACAATGCTTTGCTTATAAACAACAATGAGATTCCTTATGAGCGTCCACAGTCCGCCATCTCCTTCGCCAGTTCTTCCTACTGCGGTGGTAGGATGACTAATAATGATACATACGACTAGCTTTCTATCCTAATTGCATATCTTTATAGTTCCGTCAAGCTTTATGAGTACATTGGAACCAGAGGCTGCTTTCAGAACGGTCTGCGCTTTGTTTCCTACAGCAGGAGATCCCCATGTTCGACACTTGTTTCACAAGTGAGTAGAAAAAATGTTAAATCAACCGTGAAATTGAGTATGAGTAATGTCATTTCCGTTTCTATAGGTATCATAATCGGGCCACGTTGGTTGTATCTGCACTTTTAGTGGAGAAGCATCCTTATGTCCCTGAAGTGGCAAACCAGCTTGAATTAAAACTGTCCATGAAGGATGGGGACACGGACACAATAGCTTCATTAGCAGAAACAAAATCAATTGGAGTGCACTCGCCATTTAAAACAATCAGGTTCGTTTGTTGGCAATTTTGTGCATAAAATAAGGTGCATGATAAGAAGCAATTTACTATTGTTCTACAGTGTAACGACGGGGAGTCCCGCAAGGACTGGCACGCCGGTGTCCATGTTGAAATTCAGCAATAACCCGTCGTCCACAGGGAGCATTTACACAAGATGGGGATCCCCGCTGCTTTCTATGTCCCCGCAATTACAGATGGTAACTCAATTAAGACACTTTCGCACACAAAGACGCTGTGCTTGTTGTTGTTCATAAATCTTGGTAGCGTCAACAAACTCTTTCATTTCAGGTGAAAGAAGAAAGTCGGGTTACTTTGAAAAGCCCCAAAATGAAATTGAAGTATCTTAAAGGTATTTTCCCAGCTGCAGACGAAACAGTTCTGCTGGACATTTTGACCTCATGTGAGGATAATATCCAGCAAGCCACGCACAAAATACTGCAAAAAGGATTCACTCGGACGCCACCTGCAAAGTAAGTTCCTCCGCCGAGGAAATTGAATAGTGTTATACAAAACGGCTTACGTAGCAGATTTAGTTTTATAGCGTGAAAGGAAATTAGGAAGCTTTATTACTTTCTCTTTATGACAGGCCGGCCAGACACAAATGGCTTGAAGTAAAACTTCTTATTGAAAAGAGGAATAAGGCGTTGGAGCAGCAGAAGGTGGTTAATCAACTTCTCATTTCGGCAGGAGAGCAGGTGGAATCACCATTCCCGACTCCAATTATGAAACCAGCAAGACCCCACATGTCTGTAGAGCATAAAGTCAAAGTCAAAGATGACCTGGTCAAAAGATTTCCGAAGCTTCCAGAGTACGTGTCTTTTCTTACTTTTACAGCTTTCTCTGCTGCATTGCATAACGTTGTACCCAAGAGAAACAAAGATCTTGATGCACTTTGTCATAAAACTATGGTTTCCATGCAAAGCCAATGGAAATATTTTTCATGACGACCGCAGTTCTGAATTAATTTTTGACTTCACTGTCTGTACAGGAGATTTGTCTCTTGGGCCGCGGAAGCAGCAAAATTCGAGTTAGATAAAGCCTCCAGACTACTTCAAGAAGTTGGACCTCAAACACCAGATGAATTCAAACAATTTGTGGCCACAACACCTACCAATGAGCTTCCTTCCACTTCGACAGGGAAGATGGTGAGGGACGAGAGCGAGAAAAGAAGTAAGTTGCCTTTACACGTATTAATGGCTGTGTTTTATGATTATTGAAATGAATTCTGCACTTTCCTCGGATCCACAACAGCGTAATAAATGCGGAACTTGCACTATACTCGGTTTCTTTTTTTCATTTAGTGGTACGGTTTGCTGAACATTCTCCAAGTCCAATGGCTGAAGTTGTGGCAAGTGGCATGAAGTCCGAATTGAGCTATATAAGAGGATTATCTCTGGGGAAAGTGGACAGTGAGAAGGCTGGAGACATTGACACCCCGGACTCGGGGTATTTTGAAATAGAAGGGAAGAGCAGAAGAAAAAATTTTATCACCACGTAAAACCAATAAATAAATAATCTTGCCAGTCACTCCTGTAGTATTTAATCTCGTAATGACACAATTATTGCTGTTGGTGTGTAGGTTGATAGGAGTCTCCAAGTCATACGTGAAATTCAGCAAAATGGCAAAAGGTCCAAATTCATCGTTGGTCCAAGGCCCAAACCCGAACCTTGTTGGGTAAGTGAAAGTGGAGCAACATAATTTAACTGCAATGCTGAATTTTTCTTTGTCTCACAGACCCTCATATCTCCCAGTGAAAGGACCCAGCGCTGCAAAGAAGGGTCCTCAATTAAGCAACAGAGTGGCCAGGTTGGGTCTGGCATTGGGAGCGAATCCTAAATTGGCCAAAGGACCTGTGTGGGGTAATCGAGCCAACGGTCCCTCCTCAGCCTCTTTACACCACGTTACCGTCGGAGGTTAAAGCACAGTTTGGAGCCGTCTACATTTGTCCATCACATTTAATACACCACAAATTGCTTGTCATTAAGAAATTGTTCCATCCTATCAAAATCACCATATATTTATGTAACAAGCCGCAAGCATTCCATCCTAACTCATCTTTACATGATCCGTGCCAAAACGAATTCAAACCAACAAGCAAAGATAAATGGCAAAAAGCAAAGGCAAAGCCTTTTTGCCGTTGTCAAAATGTTCAATCTCAGAGAATTGCATGCACACGATGAAAGCTTTGTTGTTTAGATAGTTTTTGATTTACATTCTAACAAATTTAGCCGTTCTTGTGATCGTTGTTGTGATGAAATTTTTATACTTTGTGAAGTAGAGA
The DNA here is from genome assembly GCA_034696445.1 of Isotomiella minor. Classification (NCBI taxonomy): domain Eukaryota; kingdom Metazoa; phylum Arthropoda; class Collembola; order Entomobryomorpha; family Isotomidae; genus Isotomiella; species Isotomiella minor. The sequence goes on from JAQIWU010001239.1 coordinate 14,446, forward strand.
ATAGACTGTTTATTTCTTAGTTAGTCCTGATAACATTAAAACAAAAATGATGGAAAAAATAAACTTTATTGTGTAAAATCATTATTGTGTCTCATTTTTCCCCAATCAAAGACAAGGGTAGTTCTGCAGATAAACCAATGTTGCTGAGGAGACTGACACATGGCTTTATGGCAGTTGTTAATGTAGCAACAGCGTCATAAATTTATAAACTGACTAATCTGTATAAATTGAGGTGCCCATGGTAGATAAGCAATGATAACATCATCAAAAACGAAGGTTGCTATGCATTCTTGTTTGGATCAAACTGTATTAGTACCTTAACAATTCTTCCATTTTTAATGTACACACAGTGATTGTTTTTTTGCTGCTGTCTAACAATTTGCAATTGTGTCTCCTAACCCTCGGAGTCCAAAAAAGGTGTGTAATTCCTCCATTTTTGAAAGCCAATCCTCAAAAAAATGTCCAGCGAGAGCGAGACATGCAAGCATGTTCAACAAACCGGTCAATTTGCTAAGAAAAAACAGACTAGACTATTTTCAAATGAAGAAAGGCACATACTGGGTAAATTGCAGTTCATTCATTCTTTCTTACAAGATTGAGCATTATTGGAATTCAATGATGTAGCAAATTTGGAATCCATGCAAGGAAGAACCTCGCCGGAGTTCCAGCATCCTGTAAAAAGACGGATCAATTCTCCTTGTCACCAAATGAAGTCGACTTTCGATTTTAATGGGAACGATGAAACAAGCGTTAACATGGAAACTATGTACATGAAAGATTTTTGCAATAAAAAGTAGTTTAACAACAGCACAACTTTTGTGTGTTCAGAGGTTCTTTGAGCTTGATGAAGAGTTCTCTATTTTCTGTGGCTGAATTGATTCCTCATAATCTCAGAAATTCTATGATTATTTATTAGACTTTAGTGCTTTAGTGCAAATTAAATGTTAAAGGAAAGGCGAGACGACATAGGTGCTTCTCCAAGACATATATGTTGTCTCAGAGTTTGTCACCAATAATGTTTTTCTATAGACATGTGCACAATCCGACTTTTAGTTTTTTTAGCTATAGTGAACAAGTTTAAAAATAGAACAGTTGTTGCCAACTACTTGTTCCTAAATCTATTCGCCTTTGTTTGATTTGATTACCTTGGACTTGGCTTTTAGACGGACCCAAAAATCAAGCCGGGTTTTGATTGTGTGGTGATAATAAAATGAATAGTTTTTGTTTAATTTTACATTCGCATAAGCAGAACTGAAATGGTATTTACGACTGAGCACACACGCACTCATTATTCTTGACCTTTCCTTCGAGGATTCTAAACTGGTAGAAAGTTGTCTCAAGTTCTTTTAATCTTTGTAAAGGTATTGAACTCAGTGATCCGTGAAAGATTAGAAAATAAGGATATACAAGTGCATATTTTCAATGAAGTCTTCACTCGAGTATCGAAGAAACGTTGACATAACAAGAATTGCAGCGTCAATTTCTCCGGAAGCAAGTACGCATCTACTTTCTCTTTGCATGGTGACTTTTCATTTTATAAGATTTCTTGTCAAGGAAATGCAGCTGCGAGACTGGAAATGTTGGGGAAATCAAATAAGCTAGACATTCAGCATCACTTGGATTGTATGATTAATTTTTCATAAGGGCTTGCGCTAATCATTACTTTCTATGTAGATCTGTGCTGTGGATTTTGGCTAAGGAGTCACAAATACATGATTTACGATGAACATAAAGAGCTTGTCCTCACTGCATTTCAGCAACTGCCCCAGTTCAGACCTACAAATAATTCCTTCCCATTGAAAGTATATCAGTCTTCCCAGCAACCTCTGATAGAAATGTACTTTGGGACGCCAGGTCTTTTGGAGTATACTTCTTCGGTGAGTAGAAGTTACATGGACTATAATTATTATTAACCTCAGTGTATTTACAGACGGTGACAGTAACTCTCCCTTCGAATGTTCTCATTGGCTCAATAAATAGAGAGGATAAGAATGCCACAGTTATTTTAGGAAGTACCACCACCACATTGAAGGCGTTCGACTTTGACGGCCACTTTGTTTTTCTTGCAAAACCAGGAGGGAAGACAGTTGCAGAAGAATCAATTCACAATGTCGTTAGTAGAAGCCTGCTGCTCTAGAATTCTAATACATTATTGATACTCTTTTTCTGGTAAATCCTAGGTTATGAATTCATCCAGAATTGCTAAAATCCGATCGTTGCCAGGGTATTCAATTTTAGAATACAAGAAGGAGGATCTACCTGCCGACGTAAGGGCCCTGGTGCTCGCAACTGCAATTTGGCTCGTACGTACCTTTCATACCATTTAATGCCATGACAAAATAGTGCAACTCTGACTATTAACTAATTGATGACTGTAGGAGATAATTGAACGAAAGAAGCCAAGATGGCGAAGGGAAGGACTCCGGTTTACCAGATCATAATAATGAAGCTAAATTACACTACGGTTAACTCATTGTATAACTGCTCCAATTTATATTACCGTTATGGAAACATTTTTATTTTCCTATCAGTCGACTTAACTAAACAAAACTACCACAATAAGCTCAAACTACATAAAGACATATTTAGTTCATTCCTCCACAATTTAAGCCGATGAAGTGTGTGATTTGGGTGCCTAATTAGATTTGAAATGTTCTTATCAACCTCATAGCAAATAAGGAGATTAAAAAAATAAGCCCGTTTGGTTCAATTGCCTTCAGTATGTTTGTACCTTTTGTCCACAACTGTGTTAAAACAATTTCCGTGAGAATCAATAAATTTTCATTCCACTAATCTTTGAGGTTTATTCTGATTTTGGAACTGAGACTGCCATGAAAATGAAACTCATTGAAATACCAACATTTTTTCGATTTTTAGTATTAATATCACAGTGCCCCTTTCCGACAGGCAGGGCTGACAATATTCTGTTCTTTTGGTTGGTCTCTGGTACCTCTCACCGAATAGCCGTTTGGCCCTTGGTAGAGACCCTTGTAGAAAACGGCCATAATGTTACCTTCCTGTCTCCCCGTCCCCCAACAAGTCCAAACAGTGCAGTGCATGAAATTGTTGTATCTGGGGCACTGGGTCGACTTGTTTCAAGATTAAACTTCATTGAGACTAGGGTTCAAGGAGGACCTGAGGCAGTTTCAAAGATTTGGTCGCACTACTTTGATTTGGCTATCGTTAGTTGTGAGTATATTTCGAAGGACAAAGAAATGACTGAGTGGATCAACACTTCGAAATATGACTTGATCATCATTAATGCCATGTTTAATGACTGTGCCTATGGATTAGTGCATAAATGGAAGGCTCCTTTCATCATTTTTGGACCAACTCATATTTTCGGATGGTGGTCAGAATCGTATGGCTATCCTGACGAAAACTACCCCGAATTCATGCATCATTTTCCTGAGAACAT
>JAQIWU010001240.1:0-17856 GCA_034696445.1 Isotomiella minor
GCACAGTTTTTTGAGAATAATTTTCCTTACTGAACTAAAAAATATTTTGCCATCATTTGAAATTGAATTGTGTGCTCACACGTAGGATCTTCAGAGAATTAGGAGGCGAAAAATGGCACAGTGCTTCAAGGATCGTATGAATTTGGCAGATCAGGAGGCACATGGTAAAGTCATTTCATTTCATTGTCATTGCATTTCATATAGAATAAAGAAAAATATACATCTCAAACCAAAAATAAAACTAATTCGATTTTTTTGCGATATATTTTAGAGGAGCGGGATAAACTGGTGGATGGTCTGGAGGGTGTTATTAAGTCCTTTGCAAACAACCGAAAAACAATATCTCTGCAGAAACAAGTGATCAAGTTGGAGATAAAGGCACGTCTTGAAATCTTGGAACAGATAACCAACTTGTCTGATGGTAATGGCCTTTAGTAGTTAATGCATTATGGTTCAAAGTTATTCGCCTCGTATAGAGCAGTAAAGTAAATGCAATTTTTGATCATTTTTGTAGACGAGAGGAAGGAAAAAGAGGACTTGGTAGCCCTGGTGGTGAAGTTGAATGCTACGATTGACGCCCTTCTGTTGCCTTCAAAAATAGAGTTGGCTCTGGTTGAGATGATGGGCGAGGAACAAGAATAGGTAATGCATAAAAGTTGAAGACACGAATGAGGAGAAAGTAAAAGTAATTTTACTTTGTTTGCACTTTCCAGTTGCGTGGTGTGTATTCTGCATTTACAAGTCAAGGACGCATTTTCCTGATTCCTGAACAAACTTGTCACCTTTATTATTTCAATTGTTTCAAAAAATTGTCCGGAAGTAAACTAACTTTTTTTCTCAAAGAACGACAACAATTTATTAATTTTTACCTGGTCATCGTCATCCTTGATCCTCCACATAACCCTTTTTCTTTCCCTCTCACCTTTACACTTTTAAAAGTTTCATCTTGCATTGAGAAGTTCAGCTCGCTTGAGTAACAAAAGCCTTATGATGATGATCATATTGGAGACTGACTACTGATGGTGATAGCAGGCAGATGATGATGTGATACATGAAAAAGGGTTCTTTCTCATTCTCAAATTCCATTGATTCTTTGATTGCCTTCACGACAAAAGCTCATCCTTCTTTTTTCCTTCTACTTTGATTTGCACATAGAAATTGAGATTCTGGTGCCCCAGAAATATTATATCGTTTTTTTCTTGTATACATCTGAATTTGTCATCAGAAAAGCAAGCATATATATATATATATGGCGATGATGGCAACCCCTGAGAGTGATTCTTCTGACCTTAAGCCAGTGGCGTATTTTGACATCGATCATATCATCATGGGAGGGTGGAGGGGAGACTTGACACTCCCACCAGTACTGAATAACCAAGTGGTCGAAGGCGAGCCTCCTCTTCTTCTGCTCGAGGTAAACTTAATACAGACCAAGGTCGTGGTGCATGTCAGGGAGGCTGGAAGGACGGAAGCTGCCACGGAATTTGTTGTCATGGAGCCTGGAATCTTCGAAAATGAAGGCGGCATGCGGGGCAATAATAATGTGGATGTGGAAATCAAACAACTGAGTCTGACCAATGGTGAAGAAGTGCGAATATTGGTGAATAAGAAGACTCCAGAGTGGAAGCCACTGTCATTTAACATCTTCATGTATGGGAGCAAATCTACACAAGCACACAAGTTGTGCCACATGCTTCGGACTCTGGTTCAAAAGTGCAAGGAGAAGAAGAACGGTCTACAAGCAGCCACATCACTGAGCATTCCCAACAAACCGTAAGACATTGATTTGCATTTTGCTTTATGCAATTCCATTTCTTCCGTCTCAAATGCGATCGTATTTATATTTCTTATGCTTTCGTCGACTAATTAGCATAAACAGGAATTGTATACGTAGAAATGCTCTCTCCATAACTTTTCTCTCTCCATTATAATCTTCATTTCTGGCTCTCTGGCCTCGGAGTAGCATTTTTTTTCCCCCATTTGGAGTATAGTAGTTTGAAGGGCCCCTTGAAGTGTTTCAGTCTCTTTCTTTTTTGTTCTCCATGGCGTAAGGACACATATAATAATTTTGAACTCTTTTGTGTGCATGAAAGGTCTAATAAAGCATCCTTTTTTAGTGATCTTGTCGGAGGATCTGTACTACAGCAGTGCAAACATTTTGTGATAAAGGAGGCGCATCTTTTTAGGAACAATTCCCACTCCATCATCCTCAAAAGGCCACAAGCTCAAGGACTCTCCTTGAGATTTTGGTACGACCAGACCATTATCGGGCCATCAAAGATACTTTTGGAGTGGTCAACCCCTAATCATAATGTTGAGGCAAGGAGGATATTCCAAAACGGATGGCAAATGACAGTGAATCAGCCCCATGGCACCGGCCCTAACTCCTGGTTCACAGTAGATGTGTGGGACACTAATGGAAATCCTATGAGGGCAGCGTTCCAGCCTGCACATCTGCAAAATTGTCGTAACGCGTTTTTTGGATATTGATTTTGTGTTGTCGTCATACTTTTATAAAAATTAGGTAAATCTTGTGAGTTTATTCCACTCTTGTCATTGTCTGAGACTCATTCTTTTATGCAGGTGTAAGGAAAAAGTTGAAAAGGTGTAGACATCTTCATCATATAAAAGAATCAATCAGACCAGAGGATACTGCTGGACTCTCCTTCCTTTCAGTTATTTAGTTGTGTAAATTAATTTTATTGAAGCATTTTTTCGTGTCTCTGTCTCTCATCATCAAAATGTCCTGGAACAACAAGTCTTCTTGGGGCTGCCTCCTTCACTTCCTCCTCGTCCTTGTCTTCAGTTTGGTGGTGAGGGATGGGGACGGACAGCCTGTGCCTCAGCCTCAAGGACAGCGTCCATTTGGAAGTAATCTTTTTGGCAATTTCTTAAACTTGGGTAATGTATCTCTTTTACACAAACACACACTTGTAGAAAATTGAGATTTTTAGTGAATGGATTAATAGAAATGTACTCTCCTTTTCCAGTCCTATAAATTTTGATTCTCTATCATTCGTAGGTCCACAAGGATTCAACAATAACAGTCCTCTTGGGAATTTCATGAACAACTTGTTTGGGGGACAACAACGTCAACAGAGTCAGGAGCAGGGTGGGTCACCATCTTCCCCTTTCCAACAACAAGGCTTCCAAGGGGGTTGGCCTGGCAACAACAACAACAACAATCCCTTTGCCTCTTTTTTCGGAAATAATAACAACAACAACAACAACTACCCTTGGGGTCAACAACAACAGCAGCCAAACCAAGTCAATAACAATAATGGTAATGGTAACAATCCCAATCCTACAACAGGAAATGCCAATAGTCCTCGTCCTAACCAGAACCAGAATGGAGGTGGAAGTCCGAACAATAATAATTACAATTACAATAATAATCCATGGGGATTCAACAGCAACAACAACAACAATCCTTTCTATCCTCCCTACAACAACCAACAGCAACAGCCAGGACCCTACTGGACTTCTTCTACACCTACTCCTCCTCCCCGTGGTGGTGGACAGACCAGCACCATTCCTTACGATCCCTTGCAAACATTCCAGCAACAGCCACCACAACCTTCAGTCACGACCCCTGTGCCTTTCAACCCTCCTAACCTTAGCAATAATAATAATGGAAATCCTCTTCCTTCTTCTTCCTCCAAACCTGTCACTACTGTGGACGAAGGGACGCAAACGGAGGTGGGTGATGATGGAGGTGAGGAACCCCTGGAGTACGAGCTCCCCATCGACGTTCGGCTCAACTTGGAGAACAATCAGTAGCAGCAATCATAAATAACCTCATGTGTAAATATATATATATATTTTTATCCAAGTGTACCTTTGATAAGGACTTGAATAAATGGATTTTTTAAGCCAAAATGTTCTTGACATCCACATGCGCATTTTGTCACTTTATTACTTTCCATACAGAAGAGGGGGGGGGGGTGTGCCATATGACCAATGAAGACCGTTCGTTCCCCTCTTCTGCTCACAATCGCAGTGACCCTTCAAGTCTTCCACAAATTCAAGAATCCAATGTCCTTAGAAGAAGAAGGACTAAGAAACGTGGGGGCAAGGTGAGACTAAAAGGTATAGGGAAATAGGGAGCCTTTTTTCCAGGAGGAGGGCATTGTCCTTTGGCAGGCAAAAGCCCGCCTCTTCTGCCTTTCTTTGTTCGTCTCTCGTCTGTTGCTGCTGCTGCTGCTTTTCCTCTCATCATCATCATCAGTCAGTTGCTGTTGAACCGACACCGAGGAAGGACAGTCAGTCAGTCAGTCACTCTCCAAACAAAATTCAAATTCTTCTATATTTTTTTACTTTCTTCTTTCTTTCCGAATAACTATTGGCAAAAGAAGAAAAGGAGAGGAGGAGGTAAGGTCTTCAACTTCATTCTTTTGCATGTTTGGTTAAAGTCAAAGTTTTTGTTTGTCCAGGACTTGTTCAAAGAGGAAGACGTCAAGAAAGTAAATGGAAAGGGGGAAAGGAGGAGGAGGAGGAAGGAAGGTGTCATCATCATCATCATCATCATCCAGCGTAAGTCAAATTCCTAATCATCCTCCTCTCTTAATTAGCTAAGCTAAATTTCCTTATCGCAAAAAGAAGAAGAAGAAGATAAGATTTGCATCATGTATTGACAGAGGTAATGGTATCTAATTGATGTATGCAAACAGGAGGTTCTTTGACTTTTACTATAGTTTTATATTTTAGCTTTCATTCATTTCATAGTCAGTCTCGAGTCAATAAGAATAGAATAATACGAGATGCGATGGATGGATGTGTGTGTTTGTGTGTCGTGTGTGATTTTATTTTGGTCAAAAAGTTTATATTGTTATTGTTTGAGAGAAGGACAATCGTTGGACTAATTCGAGTTTTATTATAACAATTGGTAATTACCCTCCATCCTCCGTCGCATAATATATAATATCTTGAAGGTTTTGTTATTGTTTCATTAGTTCTATTCTAACTGCATTTTAGGACAATAAGTTTGTCATTTAAAATCTCTTCAAGCTTTCCATCTTTCTTCCAAACACGTCTCTATATATTTCCTGACTGACTGACTGGTGACTGACTGTCATTGTCTTTCTGTCATGGACAACTCTGCTGCTGACTCGGACGAGGGCGAATTTGATAAAGTACGTAAGATAAGAGAGAATGTCCAAAAACAAACACGTGCTGAAGGCAGTAGTAGACGCATTTCATTTGTCATGATGATATGTCATCTGTCGACTCTGTTTCCGTATTATCATTACGTAGACAAGGTACTCTTTGAGAGTTTAGGGCAGATAAGTGTGGTTATCTTCTTATGCGGAATTAGTATGGTGTGGATGATGGATAAATAATTATCTATGTTATCTCAGACAGAAATGTGCGTAGTAGTATACAATAGTGGTTTGCTTCAAAAGTGAAGTTAAAGTACACATTATGAATATGGGGCTGATTACGATATATTGATATTGTTCTCTCCACGTTTGCTATGCAGGTTACCCGTGCCGCGTCAGAAGCGATGCCCTCGTCGAAGAAGAGGGGACGGAAAAAGCTCTCCAACAACAGCAGCAGCAGCAGTGGCAGTAGAGCCATGAATGATGACAAGGAAGAGTCGAGGCCTTCAAACACCATCCCTCTCAAGAAGAGGAAGACGATGGCGGCAGCGGCTGTGGAGGAAGAACCTCCGGGTCCTCCTTTACCAGAGGTGCCGGAATGGTTCAAGCTCTCTGTTCAGATTTGTCTCATCAATTTCTATCCAGAAGGGGTGAGGATAGTAGGAATTTGTCTTTTTTCAGAAACTGTTGTTCCAATTGTTGCTTTCTTCTCGTTGTGTAGGTCGCTGTTTTAAACAACCTTCCATCAGACTACGAGACGCTGTTCAACATTAAACCCGTCAATCCAGTCGACCACGGCTTCGCGGATTGGGAGTGCATGTTGAGATCCTTACAGTTCAAGCGACATTGTGTTGTTTACACAGAAAAGAGGATTGCCTATTGCAAGGGCTTCCCTCTCCCAAGATCTGCTGGGATACATGCGGGGAAGAATGGAGTGTGGGAAATTGTTCCAAAGATGGGGGACGGGGAGGATAAAAAGGGGCCGAATCTTGTTGAGGAAATTGAAAAGGCAAAGTCACTCATGGCTCTTCGTCGTCGTGAGAGCAGTGCGAGTAGTGAAACGGATCCAAAAGAGTCAACCCCAAGCCCAGCAGCAGCAGCTACGGTTGTTGTACCAGCGGCAGGAATAGTTGTTGTAGAGCAGCCAGTTCAAGTAGAGAAGATCCCTACTCCAGTTCCAGTAGTTCCAGTAGCTGTAGCTTCATGCACTCAAACGTCCGACGACAGTGGAAACTCTTCAGAGAAAGAAGAAGCAACTAAGAATGATGGCCCCATCATCCTTAACTCTTTTTCAATTGTGAATCCAAATGCCAACTTAAATGCAGCAGCTCAAATTCAAATTGCGAGTCCGGACGCGTCCGTAGTATCTCAAAGCTCAGGCACAAGCGGATTGGAACTCCTTTGCAACTGTGCGATAAGTCTAGAGCAACTGAAACAAGCTGCTGCTGTTGCTGATCTGTTGGAGGTAAAATCAGGACGGGGATCATTGGTTGCTGAATGCGGATCAAACTTTTTCCGCAGGTCCGACGTTCCTGCAACTTGGACGACTATAAAAGATTTTGAAACTGTGCAAATAGAAAAGGCAAAGCTGTCGACTGTTGCTGCCGTTGTTAGTGTTAGTAGTGCTCGGAATGACGAGAAGGTAGAAAAGACTGTCGCCAGGAAGGATGCAAGACAAGAAAAGGAAATTGAAAGTGTTGAAGTTGTGCAAAAATCGTCATCATCCTCATCAAGGCGCAAGGAAAAGGAGAAGGAGAAAGAAAGGGAAAAAGAAAAGAAGGAGAAGTCAAAGCACAGTTCAAAGGACAGGGATAAAGAAAAGTCACGGGAGAAACATTCTAAAGGAAAGGAAAAAGAAAAGGAGAAGCCAAAGAGCAGGGAAAGGGAAAAGGAAAGGTCAAGAAAAGATAGAGACTCGAGAAAACGCCGTGCAAGTCAAATGGAAGAAGGCAACAGTAGTCCTCAGCCTCCCAAGCTGTCACCGCAAGTTGTATTCCACAAGAGCCTTCCAGAGCGTGTTAAGGAAAGACGTGAATCCAACAACACTGCATCTATTATTCTTCCAATCGTTCAAACACCTTACGCAATCTCTCAAGCTCTGCTTGCTGATGCAGCAACGAAGAAGAAGCCGACCCCAGAGGTGGAACAATCGAATGTCTTCAGTGTCATTAAACCAAGGGAAACCACTCCTCCCCGTCGCTTGTCGTTGTCATTGTCATCTTCAGATATGGTCATTGATATCAACGCTGTCGCCGCTATAGTACAACAGTCTTGTTTTAATGTCAGTGCAGATATTGACAGCAGTCCTCCCTTGACTGAGGATCCCTTGTCAGGACCTCAGGGGGAGGAGACAAGTTTTATGGACTGGAAAGTCTTCCCAGTCTCAATACAGGATCTGGATAAGAAGGACATCAGGAGGGCGATAGAGCGTGGGATGTTGGACAACTTGTTTCAAAATCCAGATAGGGATCCACGGCTCACTCACGGGATTCGAGCTGAGCATTATGGCTCTCTTAAATTGGAAAAAGAAAGCAGGACACCACACGATAATGGTCAACGCCAATCTGCCGCTGCAAATCCTCAGAATCAACAGTCAAAATCTTCACAATTAACAAATAACGAAGAAGCCTGGAGAACGATATTGGGAGGGAGTCTTATTATTAATGCTACTCCGTTAGAAGGCGGAGGCCTTTCTTCACCCCCAATTAAAGAAGAGATGAATATCAGTTGCGAAAGTCTTCACATTATGGACTACACCGAGCCAATGAATCAAACGGATGCCTCTAACGAATTGGACAATCCTACCCAAAGCAGTAGTGGAACGTCCAGAACCTCCTCAAGTGGTGGTAAAAGCCGTGATGCTCCTCCAATCTACTTAGAGGCTCCTATTATGATTGATTACTCTGAGACTGACGTTCTCCATTCGACTCATATGTGGAACAGTATTGTTTGGAAAAGTCGATTCCAACCAGACTCAATCCCTCCAGACAGATTTTTTGAGTCGGACGCTTTGGTCCGATGGAGGACACTGAGCAGGAGGTTATTTGCAGTTTATCGAACGGAGCTCATGCATGAGGTTCAGAAGTACGAAGAAAAAGCGTTTCCCTCTCGTTGTGATTACTATTTACGCTCCTCACTGAGAATGGTAGAACTGGATTATCTCACGGAAGGGCAGTTTTCAGACCCAAGGGACTTGGTGACTGGAAGTCCACTCCTTGGATATAGGGATGTTCTTTTTTATGCGGATTTTGCTGGAGCTCCTGGTGGAGTCATAGAGTAAGCGACATTATAGTACACTGATTAAATTGAATTTTTTGTAACGATGTCGATTGTATACTAGGTTTTATGGTAAAATGAAGGATCGCATCACAAAAGGGTTTGGAGTTACGTATCAAAAGCGCAGCTACAGCTTGAACACAGTCCCGGACATTTGTCCTGACTTCTTTGAGGCATTTTACGGTATTGAAAATTATACGGCGTTTATCAACTAAACACCCGGACATTATTTCAGTTTGTCCTTGTTCTTTTACATAGGAAAACTCAATAGCTACAATGGTGATGGTAATCTCTTCAGCAAGGAAACTGTGGACGCATTTGTGGGTCGTGTGATGAAGGCTACGGATGGGAAAGGAGTCCACATCGTTTCAACGGTTGGGGTAAGCTGATAGTCAAGCTGAAGTCTGAGTCTATTTACAATGTGTTCAATTTTGATTTAGAATGTGGCCCGTTGTGTTTTTGACGATGATAATGATGAGCACTGGAAGTTTCAACATCTTGCTCAGACCCTAGTCTCATTGCTTGTTTTGAGAGAAGGTACAGACGCATGAAGATTCATTGATGTAAAGTAACTAAACACAATGGCTTTTTTATTCCAGGAGGAAACATGGCTTTCAAAATGTATGATCTGAAAAAATCTTTCACCGTGGGCGTGGTGTACCTGTTGTACCGATGCTTCAAATCCGTGCGAATAACCAAACTGAATATTTTCGCCCCCACGAGTGGAGAGCGGGTTGTCATCTGTCTTGGACGTAGGAGTGATGGCGAAATCTGCGAAGTCATTGGCTTTCTTCAAGAATGCCATAAATTCCTGATGGAGTGGTATACCAAGGACAAAGTGGCCAAGTCCAAACGAACAATTGACGAGTTGATTCCATACGCGGAGTTGGTTAAACATGAGAGGTTTATGGAATATATCAAAACGTCTAACGAAAGGTAAACCAAATTAACTTGCTTATCAGAATTGTCACCCAGTTTTTTTTATCCCCCGCAGGTTTAAAAAACTTCAATCGGAAGAGTTGAATACTTGTGCGCGAAACCTTCGAAGAAACAAGTCGATATTCACAAAGAGCTCGTATCGAGCACTTGTGGCAAGAACGATAGAGCTTTGGGATGTGCCCTTACGCTCAAACCACGGTCAGGGTTACAGGGAGAGACGATTCGAGTCTAGAAACCCTCTAGTTGCCTTTGGTGAATTGCGGGTGCCTGAAAGTACGTTACTTTACATTTCAATCCATTTTTAGGGGACCTAAATTTTAATGACATTTAAATTCCGCAGTGATGACTGAAGCCGTTGAAACCATCTTGAACGAGTACAATCTCTACTCCATCTTTTCCGGGACTGAGCGTTGGAGAACTTGTATTGTGGGAGGATTGAAGAAAGCGAGAGGATTTTACATGGGGGTGGATGGAATCCCACACTCGTTCAATTTCACAACTAAAGAGTGGACCCCGGTGGTAACCGTCGAGTTTCGTCTTCCCAGCCGGACGCTGGTGTATGGAGAAATTACGTCCATATTTAAGGAGTTGGATTCGTTCCCTGCTGGAGGTGGAAGTCCTCACTACACGACAGAAGAGATCTTCACCATCATTGATGGTTATGTGTTGGCTGGGATTGAGATTGATCACTTGCCGTACTCCAAACGGTACGTATACGTTTTGTGCTGAGAAAATAGTTTGAAAAGTGCATTAATTAAATAAATTGTTTCAGGATCTGCGAGTGTGAGAAGTTCAGTATTGCTGTGAGTAAAGCCTTCTTTCCAAGGATGGCTCGTCTGGCTGTCACAAAAGCATTTGATTTCACGCATCTTCCTCATTATCTGGAAAAGTAAGAGTTGTATAAATACGACATAATAATGAAACGTTAATGTGTCTTTTGTTTGTTTTAGGATATCTTTAGGATCGGAAACTGAGGAGCACATGTTGCAAAAGAGAAAAGGCCCTTGCAATAATAAATTAACAATGCCGGTGAATTTAGTGTATACAGTTGCGGGTTTGGAGAATGGATATTGGTTCAACCCGTCGGGAATGTTATTCTTCGAATCAGGGCCGATACCCAGGGACTTCTCGTAAGTTCAGTTGACAGTTACCTAAATTAGCTTAGGATTCTCTTTAAAAATAAAATGCATGTTTTATTAGGACTGTCATTTCGAGCCGTGTCTACTGGGACTGGGTAGTCGGAATGGACATTCCCCCTTCCAAATTTTCCTCCACCTTCAGCTTCCCCTCCGACAATCGCTCAATGATGGTGGATGAAATGAGACCAATTGGATCTGTCTCCGCAAAAAAAATTGTAAACTTCGTGCAACGCTATACTTAGAACTTAGTCAAAATTATCTACAATCATTCGTCCCCATCTTTTAACTTCGCTAAATCGAATCAAGTCGTCGTCGTACAGCGCAGCTCTCAACTCGAAATGAGATTTATATTGGTATTTTTATACAAAGCCGTTAAAATTGTGAAGTTGTTTAGTTATTAGAGTTTATTGTTCCTTGTTCCAGTTCGTGCAGTCTAAAGAATGTCTGCCATTTATCAAAGTCAATCGTGTTTGTTGAAAAAAAAGGTGCTTTAAAAAATTGTTTGTAGTCAGAGCTTAACAAAATTATATAAAAGTGTTTTGTTGTTTAAAAACCCTTTTCATTTGTCAATAATTATTCTTCCAGGACAATTCCTTTGTCCCAATTTCAGTTTGATTTGGGACTGCGCTGTTTTGACCTTGTATTAGGAGACGAGGGTGGAGCTGCCCGCCCTTTTTGCATTTGCATGTCAAAGTACTTTTGTGCTGAAGAGGTCGAGGGTTGACTGAAGTAGAAGTTTGGGTGCCGAGGGGATGAGGACACTGAAGTCGTGCGTGGTTTGAACTTTTGAACGGCAGACTGCCAAAGTCTCTTGCTCTTACTTTTGCTGTCGTTGTCATTCATTGTACTGCTGTCATCCATGGTCGTAGTTGTCGTTGTTGGACTCAACACATTCTTCTTCTTTCTGGGTTTTGGAGGTGGGGGTGCATTTGCATTTGGAGCCCTGTACGCATTTTTGAGCATGAGAGCTTTCTTTGTCGTGATGGTGTTGGATTTGGGTTTGGATTTAGGTTTGACTGGAGGTTTTTTGGGAACGCTTTTAGACCCGATGATCTGCCTCGGCACAGGAGGAGGCTTGGGTGATGGTGATTTGGATTTAGCCCTGGGTCTGGATCGAGATCTTGGTCCTCGCTCAGGAACAGGCGCACCTCTGTTAAGGAACTGGTCCTCGTCAATGCCCAACATGTCCAGCTCGTCTTGCAACTGTAGGACATTAAAAAGTATAAAGTCTATCTACTCGTAACAAAGTCTTTTTCCTTACAATATCACACACAGAGCGGAGCTTGGTCAAAGTCTCCCTCTTGGTCAGGGACTCCGTTGGGGCGTTCATATTGACCAGCTTTTCCGTGAGTCTTGAATGAATGTCTCGAATCCGTTCGGCCTCGCTGTTGTCGTTGATAGTGCAGTCCTTAAAGTCCTGAAGGAGTTCTTCCCTGGTAATGAATACTTCCTGCCCTGGAGGAGAAGGAGGAGGAGGCATTGGTGGTCGACCAAGAGGCGTCCTAAGCTTTCCCAAGGTGGCCACAGGGGTTATCACTTTCCTGGAAGAAGAAGAAGGGATCCCAGAGAAGGCAACGGCTTTTGGGGGAAGTTGAGACATGAATAATGCTTGAGGAAGGGTGGGCCCCTTCATCTTGACATCGTCATTGAGACGAGTTGGGGGTTCGTTGAAGATGTAATCTTGTTTGGGTCGGAGTTTCATATTGTCCCGGATGGACTGTCCAAGTCTCTCGTTCAGCTCTTCAAGGGCTGTTGACACACTGGCTCCTGGTACTGAGGTGTTGTTGGTGCTTGACTTTTTTGGGACGACTGCTTTCGCCGTTCCCTTAAAGAAAAAGGCTTTAGTTCCTAAACTTGCAGACGTCTTTTGTTTGATGTTACCTTCATAATTTTGTCGATTCCAGAAGTCGGAGGAGGAGGAGGCGGCTCTTCGTCCCCACTCCCTTCGTTTATCTTCGTCATTTTGGAATTTTATTAGAGGAAATCGAATGATGGAGGTTTTTGGGGTACAATGAGACGAAGCGTCTTTTGACTGCGTTTTTATCCCTTGGCAACTTTCTTTCTCCAGGGGGCGAAATGAAACTTGCACCTTGGACAGGCAAAGCGTCGTATAGTCGATTTTTTTAACGACTGGAAATTCAGTCGATAAAATCAAAAAATGACGCCAGAAGAAGAGGTCACCATCCACCGAGTGCGGCTCCTCTTCATCGCCTACTTTTGGGTAGAGACTTCCCTCGCAGCCTTCATGATGTACAGACAGGTATAGGTTTTGACCTTTTCCTACACGCATTCTCTGATAATAAACAGCTAAGTTTATTTCTCCATTTTGTAGAGACGTCACGTCGATTTGACCGTGGGATCCCTGCACCCAACCCTCCGCCCTTACAAAGCCGTCTTCAACTACGAAATCCTTAACCTCGCCGCCTTCGAGACGAAGGAGGGGGCATGGCTCCATATCAAGTTCAAAATCTTCAACTCCGCCATCTGGTCCGTCATCATAGCTTCAGACCTGATCCCCTTGATGTGGGAGACTTGCACCTTCGTGGGGACCCCTTACGACTTCACCCCCACCTTCCTCTCCACCGAGGTGAAAACGGACCTTTGCTTCGGCTTTGTCTTTGCGCTTTTTGAAATCGTCATCCTCGAGTGGCCTCAGAGCTTCGTGGCTGCAAAATTCGCCCGCTCCTTTGGCCGCGATTGCATAACCACCCACGTCTCCTTCGCCCGAAGCCTCTTTAACGACACCCTCATGCTCACGATGGCCCGAGCTATCCAGACCTTCATCCTCAGTTTCGCTGTGGAGTTTTTCGACGAGCATACTGCCGGGATCCATACGTGGGGGCGGCATTTGTCCCTAGGTGTCCTCTACGCCTTTGGATCCTTCAGCCTCGAGATGATTGACCACGCTCTCATCTTCTTCTTCGGAGAGGAGGGCGTGATTGCCATGAAAGACGTGGACCCTGCAATTCGGAAGATAGTCGTCGATCCCGTGGAGAGAGTGTGCCGGGACACGGGCTTTCCTCTCTCCGACGTGGTGCTCAAGATGGTGGGGGAGGAGGAGTCCTCCAATGCAGACTGTTTCTCCGTCTTTGGCGTCTACCAGGTGGTGAACGTCCTGAGCTCCCTCTACGAGGAGTTGAACGAGCGGACGGAGACGTGGGAGCGGAGGAGGAGGATCCGGAAGTCGAGGAGGGGCGGAGGTCTTAATCCCGATGAGGTGGAGGGCATCCTCGCCCATGAAGTTGGGCACTGGTACCACGGGCACACGGAGCAGTTGATCGTCTTCACCCACTTCCTCCTCGGACCCACCATTTTTGTGGCTGGACTCGCCCTCACGGAGTCAAGATGGCTTTATGACGTGTTTCACTTTGCCCTGCCGAAGGACGCGGATCCAAGGACGTACCCTTTCCTTCCTGGACTCGTGATTGTGCAGTTCATCGTCATGAAGTGGTTTGAGTCCCTGTTCTCTTGCCTTGTGAATATTGTAACGTGTCGGAATGAGGCCCAGGCGGACGCCTACACAACCAAGGTTGGGAGAGGGACGTACATGCAAGAAGGGATAGTCAAGATGCTTGCCGACTTCATCACGTATCCGACTTCGGATCATATTTTCAACATCTTTTACGACCATCATCCCACACTGGTGCAGAGGATTGAGGGGATTGAGGCTGCAAAGTCGTGAAAGAAGAATGACAACCACCGGAATGCCTCTACAAAGCTTAGGTTATTTTGCATGTGGATTTGATGTGGTATTATTACGTAACTTGCAGACAAAAATACAGACATGAATAAAGGCCCCAAGCCAATTTTTTGTGAAGCTCAATAATGTTCCCCCTCCGTCGTCCCTTTCCTTTATAGCATCAAGTTTTATAGCTTTGTTTGTCTGAGTTGGGCTTCGGTTTTTTTGTGATGCTTCAATTCAACGGTCATTTGACTTGGGAAAGAATATCTAAGGGGAAGGGAGCAGCAGATGGTTTTGAGTCTTTGTAGGGAAAGGTTTAGTCTGGAAAAGCACAGCATATAATTCTAATAAGTCTAGCAATTCGATAAGTGACTTATTAAAAATGAGTAAAGTGGGTGCAGAAGAAGAAGGGGAGGGTGACCCTAGTGTTGAACCGGTGGGTGTGGTTGAGCCAGGGGGAAGAGGAGTGACTCGTGAAGAGTTTAATATGGTCATGAGTGATGAGGTGGATTCGTCTGGGAAATACGGTAAGACAAAAAGTTTTAATTATGTAAAGTTATAAGCACAATTTAGAATACTTATAGCGTGTTAAAATGCAAAAATTCATTTCAAATGATAAGTTCATTGGCTTTTGGATTGGCGGAAATGAGGAACTTCGTGTGTGTGTGTGTGAAAGCATAGCATTTTATGTGAGTTATCGATCGATAAAGTGAAGTGAAAAGTGCCGTTTGACTATTGTTGGCTGGGTATGGACAAAGTTTCATATTAGTATTTGACCCATATAACACGCAATCAGTTTATACAAGCCGTCTCACATTACCCCTTTTTACTTTACATCGTCCAATTATTGCTTTTGGAACATGGCTCTCTCCTGTTTTTGTTTTTCTTCTGCGAACTGTCCATCGACTATAATTAAAGTTGTTATCGTCGTCGAGGCTATGGCTGGCAGGGCAACAGGGGTTAGATAGATATAGGTATGGATTAAAGGCATTCCTTCACTTTACTTCATATAATTATCTTGTATGTGAATGGCACAGCAACGGAGTAACAACCGAAGTTTAACTTTCTCCTTTTGTCTCGATGATACTTACTTTATACTTTCACCCATGTCATGTGCATGATGTCTCACGATACGATTACTTTTCCTCTTGTTCGAGGTGGAAAAGTTTCGCACATCATCACAATGGAATGGTCATGCTGCGATTGATTTACCCTCCTGTTATAATGAACCGGAAGTATGAGTTGGTATAGCTGCCTTTCTCTTGATTAAAGAGTTTTTGGCACAAAAGGTGACTTTCTCATTAGCAACATCGCTATCGATGACACTGACAAATACACTTGCATTTTGCAAAGGTACACGTGACAATACTTTACTTATCTTTAGGAAGGTTCTAACTCTACGCTATGAGGATTTTTGCAAATTGCACTTTTTGTGGGAATACGCCAAACCAAGCTCACGCTGCTGAGTTGATTTATATATCCATCCTCCATGTACAAAAGAAAGCAAATAGGTTCAATGTGTCCCCTATTGATTTCCCAAATGTAAGAAATACCAATAATAATAATATGATAAAGCTTTGATTTTTGGGATGGCTTTCTTTCTTCATCCTTCCGGAAGAATGTTTTATGTTTTCTTTCTTCTTTGACAATAATGGAGAAAGGCACGGAACGGAGGGTGCATTATTTTACTTTCCATATTCCTTCTAGGAAGGCGTGGTTGGTTCGATAATAGAATTCGTTATTTGCTATCTCCAGCTTACTTTCTTTTGCACGCACGTGGACCATAATATAAAGTATGTTTGTACATTAAGCATTTTCCCTGTCGTCATTATGCATGCATTTCAATTTCATATCCTGTCATAAATGGAATGGTCGACGAGTGTAAATATTTTGTGTCTAGTCAACTTAACTGTAGTCAGTCATTATCGAAATGAAATTTCGCAACTGCCACCACTGGCACTTAGTTAAGTACGTAAATAACTAAAAATAATGCTATGCTTGGTTGGGTGTGACGACGTATCTATCTATCTATCCAAGTATTTAGCAAAGTTTGTAAAACTGGTGCTGCTAAAAGGCAAAAACTTAGGTTGTTGTTGTGTCATTCTTAAGCCAACCACAAGGTGTACAGGAAGGAGAAGGAAGGAAGGTTAGTTAGTGGTGCAAATAATGAACAGTTTTTAAAATTTCGACTGAAACAAACTTCACACGCATAGTTCAGTTCAGTTCGTGTGGGAGTGTAAAATGAAGTGAGAGATTTTCATGGACAATGGAAGGCAGCAAACTAAGTAAGAAAGAACCATTGATTGGAGAAAGTTGAATCAATAAGAAGTGTAAATAGTCACACATTCACTCATTAACACGCCATCATTAAATTCTCTGCTGGTGGTGGTGGTTTCCTTCTATCCCAATTCCAGCGACCAATGAACCATAAACTAGGCCTTTGTTTGGTTAAGTTCAGTTGTGCGTATTGCTGGAAAAGGAAAGCCACAAGTTTTATACCTAAACACCTAAATAATTTAATTTTAATCGATCATAAACGCAATATCAGTCAATCAAGAGACTTTCGATTGATAATAATTATCTATTTTGTCCATCGGAAACATTCCCTGTTGCTTGAATTTGTATAAAGTTGATCCGTGACTAGCGAATCCTGATACCAACAACAATTGAATATACACGCAGTTTTACTCCCCAGGCTATATTAATGTATCTACATTTACTTTGTTCATAGTCAAGGCCGAGTATAGAATTACAGTACAAATGATGTGTAGCGTCCTCAGCGTGCCAAAAATCTTGTTGTGACATTAAAAAAAGTACATTGTGCCAGTTCTAGTGAACTTAAAAACTTGTACCTCCAGCAGACTCTTGGTTTTCTGATCTCTCTCAGCTCTCAACAGTCAACATTTTTGTTCTGAATCGGCCACATTATTTCATGTATTTTATTCCTGCTCAAAAGACTGAAGAAACATGGCCTGGTGGCCTTGTGAAATTGTAAAGTTTGAAGAAATGTTGGTGAATTATTTTAAAGTTTATCTGTGATACACGAGTACATAAAATGGGGTGCTGTTGTACGGGAGACGGTGCAGTGGGTGATGTCCAGTCCGGAGGTAAAGTGAGACGAATGAATATTATTCAATTTTGTTTCTCTATTTCTTTCTTGTGCTTGTGGTTGCTGCAACTTGTTGCCTGTTTTTCGTAGTAAGAGAAGGCCAGGTCACTTAAATAAGTTATGAAATCGACATGACGAATGACTGATGCATATGCATGCATTTATAGATAAAGTCGAAAAACAGAAGTCGGGTCGTGAATTAGTAATTAAGGATGAGTAACCAATAATAATGCACACTAACTTTCCAGGATTGGGGAATAGAAATAATGTTTATAGCTATTTGGCTTGTCATTACGTTTCGTACCGTACAGTGATAATAATATCCTCCAATGCCATTATCAATTATCATTGACTGATATCTGTATGTGGAAGGTATACAATGCTTTCAGCAACAAAATGCATGAGAGGTACGTTTATGAGTCACAGACTCGAATGTATTTCACTTTACTTTACTGATAACGTCATGTCTGTCTCTTCTTCTCATTCAGTTTAAATATCAGGCACAGATTTTGGTTGAATTCTGCAAACAAATTCAGTCAAGTCAGCTCAGCAGTAAATATGTAGTACAAATTATAATACTAGATTCGGTGACGGGAAAGGACCGACATGTAA
>JAQIWU010001241.1:0-17851 GCA_034696445.1 Isotomiella minor
AGGTATGTGTAAGGACTTACCAGCATTTACGCCTTATTGAACCCTTATTCTTCTTGGACGAGGATGAAGGCACTACTTTGTCTGTGGTGGACGTGATGTGAAGGGTTTTGCTCAAGTTTTTTCCATCAGTCATATCATCATCAACGTCCTCACAACAATTCCTTCTAGAGCACTTGTCACAGCAGGGCTTATTTTTCATCCTCACTTTTGCCTTATTGACCTTCTCCTTCTTGGAGTCTTCTTGAGGGTCGGGGGACGAGTGGAAGCAGCGGAGGAGAGAAGACATTTACGTATTGAATTGAGCAAGTTATCGATGATAAGGTAAAAATTGTTGAGGAGGGAAATTGAGACACTTTTCCGTCAAACGCACTGTGTATTCCTCCTTCTTTTCTTTTTATACTTTGAGAATTGAGACTTTTCCAGCAGAAGTTTCTCTATTAAAGTGTTTACTCAAGATAAGCTCTGGATTTGTTTTGACTTTGACTCTTGGCTGACGACTGAGCACATGTACACTTTAAACTTTAATTGAGGATATGCAAAAGGACAGGGATTTGCATAAGAAAGATAAATGAAATCAAGGCTAAGGCGTCGTCCATTAATGATGTCACGGTAAAAATCCATTTTTTTGGGACCCCTCCCCCCTATGTCACTGTGGTAGGGATAGGGCTGTCACAATGGTAGGGATAGGAGGCCTTCAGACCCCCTCCCCCCTCGGAAACGTGACATCATTAATGGACGACGCCTTATGTTGGCTGGCAGGCAGAACATAAATTGGACTTTACACTTCTTCTTCACTCTTGATGTCATTTTAATGTCAGTCTTTACTTTATTGCTTTTCAACTTATCTGCCTTTTCTTCCTTATGACATGACATGAGGTGATGGGACTGACAGAACAAATATTTACGTGATGCAAAATTCAGATTAGACTTGATCCTCTGTCATTTCTTTTTTATAGCGGTCGTTTGCTCACTTTCTTACAGAGGATTAGCAAAGGAATGGTCGTAATTTCTTTTCATTATCCTTGATCACAGAGTAAACTTGCCGTCGTCACGATTGGCGCATTGTTATTTGCATTGATGGCTATCAACTCAATTCTGGACTAATTCAGATTCAGTCGGCTCACAATCAGTGTCGGTCAGAGGTCAGCGGGTTCAGAAGTTTAATGTTCACAACAGGCTGTCCGACATGACATTGACATACTCTTGCTGTGCTAACACTCTTGCACTCATAAGGCTTTTGGTATGTACAGGTTTCGCTGGGTGCACGACTTTCTCTTATACTCGAAGCGTCTCAGGGGTTTGAATTGTAGATGGATGAGTGAAGCCGACTTTTCAAAGTATTTCGTATTTCTAAAAGTAATGCGGGATACTTATGCGAAACAGGATCGAAGCTAGATTTAGCGTCTTTGCAAAGAACTTTGGATCATTGTCACATACGACGAGTACATGTATGATATGGTAAGACTCTTTGGCTTTTGTCTCTGGGGTGGATTCAGATGCTAATACTCGCTTCTTCGGTATATTGTGAGAAGTGTGTAGTCAAGAAACAACTGCCACACATGACATGACGATAGTTTCCTTTACTTTCGTTTTAAGACAATTTTTGACTTTCATTCTGGCTGAGTCAAGACAGAAAAGGCGAGTGAGAATGCCTGAAAGGGGTATTTGTGCCCTATTGATTCCATTTGCTTTCACGTGCGGTAGTGAAAGGGAATGAGGGAACGTAAGGAATAAATAGAACGCATGCCGCCGCCGTTTTGAATAGCTTTGACTACACTTGACTTGGCACGGCTTTCTCTCTTTCATCGATATCAACATCGACTCCTTCGTCTAAATGCCAACTACTCCAACGAAACGAAATGCCATCATCATCATCATCGTCATCAAGTGGAACTTTCACCACATCACACAATCCTTGGTCATATAAATAGTGCAGTGACATTAAAATACTTTCCATTATTAGACCTTTTCCTTCAGGACGTCCGTGCTTGCATTGTCTACCACCGTGCGTAGGTACTTTGAGAGAAAGTGGAGAGGGCATGGATGTAGGTATCTGAGATAATATGAGAGTTCATAACAATAAGATGAATTGCTATTGCCATCAATTGAAGGACTCATTTGCCAATCGATTTCACCACTTCTATTCTTCTTCATCTCTCTCTCCTTTCTCTTTTCCATCCAATTCTTGCTTTCACTCCCACCACTTGTCAAATATTCTTCCACACAGCCAGTCAAAATTTTCCATCAAAAAATTCTCCCTTTTATTTTTTCAAGCTGGTAAAAATGATCAATTTCGGGTCGTAATTTTTTTCCCACCTAACCACCACCACCACCATCATTGACGTCCTTTTGCTCATCATCATTCCTCCACAATTTTAGGAGGGGAGAGATGAGGAGTGAAAATGAAAGTGGAGAAAGTGAGTGGGTCCTGTCGCAAGTATTTTTAATGTAATTGGACATCTCAAGTACATTCACTCACTTGGGACATATCTACTATATGGCCACCCTTTTAATGGAAGTACGTGTTCGATCTATCCATCATTACTTTTTGCCAACCAACGTGGTAAAGAGTTGAGTAGGCGCTTTTATTATTACACTTTTTCCAAGTAGGTGTGCGCTATGGAATGGATGGGAATTTCTCATAAAATTGATCAGCTTCATCCTCCATCACCATCATCATATTCACTTCACAGCTTTTTATTAGATGAAGAAAGCAAGGAATCCTGAGAAAAAAATGCAGTTGTGAGAAAAAGGAAAGTTCATAAAGTAGAGAGAGCTGGAGAACTAATCTTTTTTCAGGCATATTTTTATGGTAATCAGATACTTCACCTGCAGGCATCACAACACCACGAACCAGTCTTCTTGGCCTAGATTAGAAAAATCGGCTCGCATATTGACTGAATTTCCAAAAAGAATTGAATTGGAAGGAAATTAATATTTACTTCGCGAGAGAGAAAATGAAATGTAGCGCAGCTGGTTTCATTACTGTAACTTTTTGCATGATAAAAATGGGTAGGGTTTCATTTTCATGCCGTGAAAAGAAATTGGAGAAAGCAAAAGCCTTACGTTATATTAGCTCTCCCACTTTGCATGCAATAACATGTATCCTTTCGCACCCACCACCACTATCCATCCTTACAAAAGGAAGTGAAGTCGAGTCAAGTAACTAGGGTAGGGGAGCAAGTCGGAAGAAATAGGTTTCGCTAATGGAGAAAAGATGAGAAATGTGATAGCACATCATTCAAGGCTCTGTGATGTGATGTGCTGTCGTTTTTGCTTTCACTTTCTCATCGTGTAATTTACATACCCATAACGTAGTAGGTGGAGAATAAGCGGGCTTCATTCTTCATTTACATGAAGAAGA
The DNA here is from genome assembly GCA_034696445.1 of Isotomiella minor. Taxonomy (NCBI): domain Eukaryota; kingdom Metazoa; phylum Arthropoda; class Collembola; order Entomobryomorpha; family Isotomidae; genus Isotomiella; species Isotomiella minor. Next base: position 3,365 of record JAQIWU010001241.1, read on the forward strand.
ATTTAGTTTGTTGGCAGCAAGCGGAAATTTGTATAGATTGCTTAAGCTTTTGATGGTAGACATACTTAGACGTGGCTTACACACATATACATAATCGATTTAAAAAGAGAAAGTTCACTAGATTCATCCATCCTTCTTTTTCCATCCATCCATCGGTCTTTCTTCTATCTGTTCAACCAAGACTCCAACCGCACCAAGAACCATCATTCCTTAGAACAAGACCGAAGTAGCAGGAGAATGAATGCTCAGAAAAATTGAGCCTGAAGAAATCTTGCTTCGACTTTCTCTCCGCATTCCCAATAATCCTCGCTTTCCCTGTGACACTCCTCAGACGTTGTACAGAAGCCCGCATCAGGAGTTGGTTGGATATATTAATCGAGTAAATGAAAATTCCATCTGTGGCTGATGCCAAGGAGAAAGTCCTCGCTTTCTTTCATTCATGCCAACTTTCTCTTTTTATTGTGCTGCCATTTTTTCGTGCAAACAATCTCATAGGACAAAAAATAAGAATGCCAAAAAAGAGTCAACAAAAAAGGTGAAAGGAATGAATGAGTGAATGTTGTCTCGCCCAGGACAAAAAGTCCGTATTGAGTTGAGTGTAAATTAGAGACCGAATATAATGCTTGTCGAACACTTCTTGGCACTTTCAACATTCAAACCTGAACGTCGAATCACCTACAAGTTGTTATTAAATGGATGCCCTGACACGCCTCCCCACAGAAATTTAGCTATGGTACCTTCACCCATGACAAAAGTAAACTAAATAAATTCATTCATTCATTCAAACTCATTTCTACTTTGCTCAGTCAATTCTTTGTTGGGTTGGATGGGGATGGGAGAAAGTGAGTGAGTGTTTGTTGTTGTTCCTTCAAGTTTAATTCAATTTCATCCATTTTTTGGTGATATTATTGATTGCTCTCCACTTTATTTTCACCGACTGGCTATTACCACTGAAGTGAAGGCATGAGAAGAAAAGGATGATAAGGACGCTAAGTATGAAATCAAAAAGAAAAGTTGGGTGCAGAGCTAAAATGCAATTTTATTTTATTACCCACTCCCACGTCTCTCCATTCCACATCCACATTACCTTCCAACCTACTTGCTTTCACTTTCACCTTGGGTGTGTGGGTATGTTTGAACGCCTGTGTGGACTATACCATCCAAGTGAATGGATGATAAAGCACATTAAGTGAATATTTTGACAGGAGAGAATAAGAGAATTGAAGCTACCTTTCTTCTTCTTCCCTCTTTCTCTTTTCACCTTTCAAGCAAACCAAGGCAGAGACGAGGGACCTTTGAAAGGAAATTATACGTCTGTCTGCCATTTCTTCAGTAGACCAGTTCACTTCAACCAAAGAACGTTTTAATACCACTTTTAAACTTTTGACCCATCAAGACCTCGGCTTTGAAAGCAGTCAATCTCCTGACAGCCCTTGGCTCTGCCCTGTAATTTTTGAAGTCCGCCTTCACAAACAAGTTGTGTCATCTCTTTGGACAGTCAGACAGGAGGACATGGCGTTTCAATTTTCTCGGCTAGGAACATTTATGTTGGTTGGTTGAAGAAGAATGGTATTGTGGATAGGTTGGGTGCCAGGTCTTCCGTATAACAGTTAGATAGCACAAGACATTAAATTTATAATAGTTATAGATGGATGGAGAAAATAATGTTCAATTGATTCAGATGGAAATATCTTGACGTCGTTTAAGGGAAGATATACGAGCCTACGTCTTCTATAATCGACATCATTGCCAGCCATCTCGTCTTTTTCTTTTGTAGTACTTGGGTCGGGTTCTCGTCTCTTACCTCATCTCATCTTCCAGTTTTCCTCCTTTCTTAAAGACAAGACAATGGACACAGAGGCAGCACAGGGAAAAGTATTCCTTCCTTGTCTGATGATGCCCACATAAGTGATGAGGTGTTGGGAACATTTACTAATATTTTTCATTTGAAATGAATTCCTTTCTGTCAATTTTTCTATTAATCACACCATGTCATTATTATCCACATCATTTTTTCTGTCACAACCAAACCAACCTAACTGATTTGAGGATGAAATTGTACACCACCATCGATAGAACCATTTAAGGACGAGACAAATTCACAAGGTGAAAGTTATTACGCCATTAACAAAACCCGAGTATTCCGTCAATAATATTTGTCACTTAATTTTGTAATTTTGTATAACCTGTCTCGTATCTATTCATTCATGGATCGATCCAAACCTTGCATTTATTCATTGAAGAACACCCCCTGATATTCATTACCATTACGTGAATTACAATTACTGCTCGTCCCTTCCTGACAGTGCCATTTTTCGCATTCTTTGTCCATCAATGACGTTAGAGATAGCTCTATTGTTGTGGTGGGGTGGAGGGACACTAGTTCATATTGCATTATTATTGTCGATAATGAAAGAAACTTCCATTTACTATTTACACTCACCTCCTGGAAGAAATGCAATGAAAGCTGGAGGTGCAGTTCTTTTATTGAGACTGGAGTGGATGGATGGAGTAGGAGTCTGGCTTAATGGGTTGTGTATTTACCTGTGGTATTACCTTTTCCACTATCCATCCATCCCATGGCTCGCTCGCTCTCTCTCCGTTCCGTATCTTTTATCCGGATCTAAAATCTATTTTCTAACTAACCAACTAAATAATTGTCCTCCTTTTACAGGGGCTCAGGCTGTTTGTTAGATAGGTAGCAGTAAGTGGCAAAGTAAAGCAGTTCAGTAGTGGTTCCCTAATTTGGGCAGGGCACCTTTCCATTCCATTCCATTTCTGCTGGAGAGTTCTCTCTCCAGAAGACCAGAGAGAGATAGATACATTCCCCGCTTACTTAGCTGACACAAAATACTTACGATCCTTGTCAGAATGGAAAAAATCAATACGTTGTGGCCTATTCTCTATCCTGACTCTCCTTTTGGGAGGAGGAAGACGAGAGAAAACTGTCTATTGCATCCATCCATCCATCTACTTACCTAACCTAAACTACACGTATCTATCTTTCCATTCCATCCATATCTTTCCTCTTTTAGTAAGTGACTACGAGAGTTTGGTTTGGTTTTGGTTAAGTTTTTAGGGGTGATGCTATCTATCAATCTTTCCTTCCAAGTTAAGCGCTGCATGGAGTAAAACCTCTCTGGTCTCTCAGGATACGTACTTACTTTACTTTACCTAAATATTGAGCGAGTGAGTAGACATTGGATTTTGATTTTGATGGAATACCCCTTGCTTACGTTTACTCCCCTTTCTCCGCACTTCACTCAGTCAATCTCTTGGCGTGGTCCTATCTCCTCAGAAGAAGACCGGTGGTGGGGCACCGACCGAATGCCATAATATACCCAGAGGAGATGACGATGAGGTCAGTGAAAAAGAGGGGAGCATTATCTAAAAGTAATGGAGGGAGGAAGGAGGTGGGTGGTTCGGATCGAAAAAGAAATAACTTAAATAAGAAAGAATGCTTCTCATTTTGTGTCATGTTGAAAAAATACGCGTCAGTTCAGCTCAATAATGCTCCGTTTTATTTGTTCCCAACAACAAAAGTTTATTATTGAATTGAATAGAATTGAAATGTTCTTGAGGGAAAGTTCAAGTCAGTAGACCAAGAGTAGGCACTCCTCTCTTTCCTATATGTCATGCAATGTTGACAGTTGAGTTGAGCTGGCTGACGGTTCCTACTTCTTTTCCCAAACACATAAACCATCAATACGATACGAGAGGAAATACAAATATTCCGATTGCATTCGTCCGTTCTTCATGTCATGACTGCACTTACAATTTTGGAGAAAATCCATCGAATTGAATGTTGTTACAGCACAAAATGAACGGGGTTCGTTCGTGTATGTGTGAGTGACACAAGAGTCAAGTGCTCGTGGTATAAACATACTCGCATAAGATATTTGTGCTTGGCCTTAACGGTATACATTTATTGTATACTATATTTGGGAGAAGGGGGAGGGATAGGGAGAGACATGTCAATTTTCATAATAAAAGGAGAAGAAAAAAAGGAAAAAGGTGAGTCAGCCCAGCTGCGAGAAGAGCAGCAACGGTGTGAGAGTGAAAGTAAAAGTTTCACCAGTCAGTGTGTACCACATTCACCTATAGATTCTCTCCTTCTCCATTTTTGGATAGATTTGATGATCGGCTTGTGTGTTGTGTTGTAGGCTCTTCTTTAGCTACATCATCGACAGAGTCTGATTCAGTAACAAAATAATGCTAGAGAGTACTAAACTACGTAAGGCACGCATGGAGTAGTTTTTTCTCTGATCTGTCATGGGATTATTTTATTTCATTTTCTTTTCCTTTGGCTTTATTGAGAAGTGGCACGAGTGTGGGAAGTGCTGCTATGCTATGGTGAAAGTCAGAGCACGAATGAGTATGTATTCGTGAGCACCGACTGTAAAAAACCCTGCCTGCACTGATATTTAGATAGTCATAAATCCCTCGCTAAATGATGAAGAATCATCGGTTGTGTTGTGCATTTCAAATTGTGTGTTTGTCCGATTACAATTTCTCACAGAGAGGAAGACAACCTCTCCTGCCTCCATCCATACCTACCGCACTTATATTTACTTATTTATTTACGACCCCCTTGTGCACACTTGTTAATTTTTTTTTTCGGGAGGAAATCATTTTCATTCAACACGGGAAATTTACGAGTTGAGAGTTGCGCATCACATCGCATTATTATTACATCCCATCTAGAGAGTGGGGGGTCCATCAAATCCATGTCTACTACTTGCTTTCAATCTGAAGGATGGTGGTGAAAGTGAGGAAATGATGAAAAAAGGCTCATGATGATGTGCTGATGATGACAACTATCTGGATGCAACGATGTCATTGGTGAATGAATGAATGAATGAAAGAGTGAAGTGAAAGAAGAAGGGGGAAGGATGGTGAGTGGTGGAGGAAGTTGAAAAAGTGCAGGATAAGACGACGACAACTGAATGAGAGAGGGATAGTTTGAATTATTATTATTATTATTATCACTGCTGAATAAGGAAGATTGTCGGTAATAAAGAACTTTCTCCAGTTTAGTCGGGTTTAAGCGTCTTTCTTTTAGGAAGAAGCGTTGTTCTTATTTAGTGTCTGTACGTATCACCTACACTACATATACTTGAGGAACTGTGGGGATTCCTCTTCTTCGTCTTGGTCACAAAAGTAATCTAACCTAACATGACGCGCACTTTGATGGTGATGATGATGATGACAACAGGAGTGAGGATTAAATTGTCTTGTTGTCTCTTTCTTTTATTATGAGTCACACTCTCTGGCTCTATCGTTGTAATTTGTCCTGTCCTTGCTTTCCTGTCCTCACCTTGAACTCGGAGGCGTCCCGATAGAATGCCTTTTTCGACCTTCAAACCCAAGCTCTTTGTATTTTGGATGCAAGTCAGCCTCCACCATGACCACCAAGAACATGAAGTGGAGAAAGCGAAAAGTGAAGTAAGTAAAGCCGGGGAAAGTTATGGAATAAATTATTATTACTCTTGGGTTGGGAAAGAGAGAGAGTCCGAGAGCAGAGATTGAGGAGTCAAGCCAAGGAAGGTTTGTAAAAGTACGTGTCTTATTGCTCATTTTCCCTCTCTTGTGGAGGTTGAGATGTGATGGGATGTGAGTCTAAGGGACAAATTATAACCCTGTGCTTTCAGTGTCTCTCCCCTAAAAAAGGAAGGGTGAAATTCAAAGGAAAACTAGGATATGAGATGAGATGAGGACTGAGATGTTGATGGTCGCATGGTCTTTAAAGTGGAGAACTTGAAACTTTCACTTTTTCCCAAGACTGCTTGCTTTCTCCTCGTCTGGTATGGAATTTGTGGTGTGATGTGACGTGATGTGGTGGTCCCTTTCCTGTCCTGGTGTGACGAGTGACAAATGAGACCTTACAACTCTTACCACTTCACTTTACTTTCTCTTTCCCTTCTCTTTTATATCCTTCATCATATTTTATCTCTCCTTCTTTCCTGCACTTTCACCGCAGTAATAGTTTCTTCTTTCTTCCTTACACACTCAGACCGGTGGTGGTGGTGTGTGCAATTTATCCTGCAAATTGGAACAACACTATCATTCACTTCTATGTCGTCAAGTGGGTTGATGATGAAAGGAAGAGAGAAAGGAATGGCAGCAGTAGTAAAAGCCCAACTTTATGGGTGTCACCGTTTATTGTAATTTTTGATTACGTACATATTTACTGCTCACTCTTGTTGTCCTTTTTATGAGATGAAGTTGTCTTGCTGTTTTCTCTTTTCTCTCTGTCGAAAAACGGCTTTGCTTGATCAACTATAGGGGATGAAGCGTTAAAGTACGACATGGTCATTTCACTCAATTCCCGTTAATTTACTACATCGGCTGTATGGAAAAGTGTCTTTGATCCACGTTATGGAACAAAGTGTATAGAACATTACATTTTTGGCATTAGGAGTAAGCCAGGTTAACTGCCCTTCGCTCGCTTTCTTCACATTAAATATAAATCAAAGGCTTAAGAATGAAAGACAAATATTCCTCCCCAAAACCAACCATCAAATGTTTACAGTACATTTTTTCCCTTCTACAGAAATAGAAATAGCTGGAAACCACACACAAGAAAACATCTTCATGCCATCCGTTTCTTTTGCATTGCATGTGCAAATGTACTATATTTTCCCAAATCCGGAGAAAAAAGTCTGACTTTTTTCTCCTAAATTTTGAGTAGAGCCAAAATAGAAAGAAAGAGGAGGAAGCCAAGTAAAGTGAGGTAAAGTTTGTTGTTTCTTCTTTCTTCTCTATAATTTTTCCTTTCTCACATCCATACATTCGCGGACAAGGCTGTGAGTTAATTGTGCAATGTCATGACAGGCTCAGAATGAATGGAGGAAAATAAGACGTGAACATGAAAAGTCTGCTGTTGTCTTGAATTTCGTTTCTTCGTTTCTTTCACTCAATCTACCCTGACTTATTATTAAAGGAAAGCGTGTGTGTGGCTGGTGAAGAAGGAAGCATATAATATTTTTCACTACACTAATTTTTTCTTTTAAGAATTTTCTCCACTCTTCTCCACACAAAGCACATATATCAACCACCCACATACACATGTTATGCTCATGTTTGTTGAGATAAAGAGGGTAGGAAGGGAAAAGACAGAAGTATTTATTGCTGCTATTTAGGCAGTAAAAAAGCGCAGTTGTTTGCAATTTCCACACACCTAATTGCGTAAATCCATGTATCCCTGCGGACGTGGATCCAAGTTTTCTCTCTCTTCTGATGTGTTGTCTACTTGTGTACCCCTGTTTACATTATAATGCACACACATTCTGTAGACTATGATCTGGATCTGGGATATCTTGTATGCTGCAATCAAAAAAGGTGCTACCGGATTTCTATTTTAGCTCAGAACGTTAGGTACCAAAGGAGTAGACAATTCCTCTTCCGCTTTCTTCCTTCCTTCCTCTTCTCCATAATAATGGTCCATTTCATGTTGTCTTCCTTCCTTCCTACATGGGTATAGGAAGAGTTTAGATAATTAGCATAGAAAGTATGTATACAACTCGTTATTTACGTTGCTTAACTGCTCCTCCTAAAATTGAATTCAACCCTTTACGGGCAAGGCAAGACGGGAGACAAAAAGTGCTTAACTTTAACTTACTTCATATGATATGATGTTGTGTAGCGTCGTGGCATAAGATGTAATCTTGGGGATTATCCAAAGCCTGCTGTCTGGGTCTGGAGGAATCATTTTCAAAACTTGTTCCAAAGTCAATATACACTTTTTTCACTTGAACTTCATTCCATTTCTTTCAATAAGCAAGCGGGCAGGCAGACGAGGCGTAAGGCACAGGAAGTTTGCCTCTCTTCATGTTTCAAGAGGATATCATGTCAGGATATCATGTGCACCATTTTTGCAAGAATTTACTTTACTTTAGCTTTAGAGTCGGAGTTTAGGCGGACAATCTTTCTCCTAAAAGTTTCCAGTGCCTGTATCCGTGGATCTGGCAACGTTCGTTGTCATTGTTACTGCCTTATCTTATGGTTATGGTTGGTATTATTTTAACGCTTTTATGAAGAGACTCCGTTTTCCTTTATATGAAAAGTTGGCATACATGAGAAAGAAACAATTCCTTTGAATATAAACGTTGCTATCCCCCGAAATTTTGAAAATAGTTCCGACAAAATACAAAGCTTTTTTGCAGTTAAACGTTAAACTGAAGAATCCTTAAAACCCCGATCGTCTGATTTTGTGTGTGGAACGAATGTGGGTTTTATTGACCACACTTAAAATTTATAGTCCACGCTTTCATTCTTAATTGAATTTTTAAAGGATTGATTGGCTATTTAAGAGGCCAACGCCTTTCAATTTTCTTTCCCCTTCATCCATTTCTCTTGATGCACTTTTATTTATTGTTGTGTATAATTGCCTTATTTAAGTCAAGGAACGTAAGTAAATGGGGAGGAGGAGATTGTATGTACGCAGTTATGTATGAACCTTCCTCTTCATTAAACTGCTTTTTATCTTATTTCATGTGAGTAAAGTATCATTAAGACGTTGAGCTGTGGTCGAATTTCCTTCACAGTGTGTCTTGTAAGTGCATTTCCTTATTTATTATTGCGGATGGATTGAGAAGTGAGTCCTCGTCTGACTTAAATTTTGGTTCGTTTCCTTTCCTCTTCGCTCATTCCGTGTCATTGAAATTTATGAACCACGAAGGTGAGAAAAAGTTAATTGGACAAAGTTAGATGGTGATGAGACGAGGATTTTTTCCAGCGAGAGAATGTAACTAAATGTATTCTAAAAGTCATTCGTGTGTGGCAAACGCAACACAGCCAAGTTTTTCCATCCAGAATCCAGACTTAAAATACTTTAAAGAAAAAAGAGATTGCTTACAAGTCAAGTTCTTGAACTTAATGCATGCGTGTGTGTGTCTCAAAAGAAAGTGTCATTTGCTCGATGTGTGTTTTCATTAAGTAGATATGAGGATGTGTGATCTTTTATGATGCGTGTGGAAGATTTGACATTTATTAACTGCACATGTTGTACTGCACAAAAACTTCTTCTTTTCCGTTTTTTTTCTTGCATCTTGTCGTCGAACAGGAACATCATATCCCCCATAATATCTAACCATGTTTTCACTGGCAAGGCAAAAAAGGAAGTTAAGTTAGGGAGTTGAGAAAAGATGAATTATTTCCTGTGCAAGAACATCGCTCATGCCTTAAATAAACTAGGGAAGGGAAATCCTTTCCTTACGAAAAATTGTGTCTATCAAAGAAGGAAGGAAAGTGTTTGGCTAATGGCTAACAATGAATCCTTGACTTTATTAGCTTCCCTATAAACATTTGTAGATATTTTCATTTCTCTGAGCATGCGATACTCTTTGATCACCAGTAATTTTTCAAGCCTGACATTTCCAAAGGGCAACGCAGATGTCTTAATAAAATATTATACTGCAGGCAACAAGCACGAACAATTTAGAGATAGCAGGGATTGACTTAGGCGACAAGAATGGACAAACGGATTTGAAAGATTTTTTTTTGTTTTTCTGACATTGTGTTGTGTCAGTTAGTCAAAAACGAAGTGTCCACTCTTCCCACCTTTCATTCTTTAAACAGCTTATCTTTGACTTATAGTTGACAACTTGAAAGCAAAGAGAAAAGAAAGGACTCTCCTTGTGAAGGAGGACATGACAGAAATCTGGAAGGATCTCAGTTAAACAGGTTCAACGTGACATTCTTAAAAGCTTTCATTGGTATGCACGCATACCTATTTCCTACTTGCTTTGCCTTGTTGATGATGATGTTGATTATTAAGACGGGATTTTGAAAGACCCACCCACCCAACTTGACTTTCTTATCCTCATCCCGTCATCGTCTTCTTCTCGCGTCAACGAGGGAACAGGCGATTTAATTTGGTCTTCCTTTTATTAAAATGGCGCGTTTGATTTTATTGGAATAATGACAGTTTTGTGTAGAACCTCCACTTCATTTGGTCCGACAAAAAACAGGAGATAAAACTTTCACTCTGCAAAAAGGGACATTTGGGATAGAAAGGGTAAAAAAAATGAATGAACTCTTGTCGCTACCATCGTCTAATCTGAGGAGAGAGAAAATATTGACTCGGCACTTGCTGACTTTGCAAGTTTTTTTTCTTCTAAAATCAAGAAAAAAGGCGATTTTGAAGAGTTGTTTAGTTTGGGTGACAAATTCAAATTCCGTGTTATTCACTACTCATTCGCCACACTGCATTTGTTACACATTTTGTTTTACGGTTATGATCACGATGCAATTCAATACTAAATATCCATTCCTGTCTTTCCTGTATTTCCTAAGTTTATTTTACATTTTCTTCCGACTCCAGGGTTTTGATGAGCGATGCAAACATTTGACGCAGATGCAGTCTTCCGCATTTTATTGAAATATAGGAAAAGGAGCTATAATTTGTATGTTTAAATCTAATTACGCTTCCACACAAATTGAATGCGCTTGGTACTACCACTTTCAAAAGACAAGGGGTCTAAATTCAGGGGCTGGAATGTATTGTGAAAGCACTTCCGATGTTATGTAAAGAACATTATTTATCTTTGTAATTTATGACTTTGATGCCCTACTTTCGTTAATACTATTGTGTAACAAACATCCCATAAGCACATACATAAAAGAAGGTTGTAGGGAAATGTGTACAGCAGCATTTCTAATTGTTTAAGCTGTGGAGAACGGTGTGCAACCTTACAGTGATTGGATTAGAAACCCTATTAAGAATCGTACGTGACACAATGCGATTCGGAAATAAGTCTGATCTGAGAGAAAGTCCCATCATAATCATAACACGCGCATAATGTCGTATACATAAATAAATGACTTGCTTAACCCGTTGTTGCCAGCAATGTAATAACACGAACGCCTTGAATTGAACGTTTGAATGTAGATGACCACATTATGCAACACAACACTATGATATGACATAAAGTCATAAAGTGGACGTGTAAAGATTGGAAAGGCACACATGAGTACAAATATTATGTAGGTGCGGATATTTATTGGGTGCAGAGTATCACATTCAGTGTCATTTTATGACTCAAAAATCCCCCCTTCTTCCGTTCCGTTAGGTAACTCAAAATAGACTCGATATTTTGTGCGACCACTTAAATAATACATGTACGGTGTGACCTATCATAATAACATTCCCTCCCTTTCATCGAGGGAAAACGTAGTCTTGGACTAAGAATAAGCCAGACACACGAACTTGACTTTTTCGGATTCTTCTCATACCTACTTTCTTTAAAGTATCAGTGCTGCTCTGTCAGGTCGGATGACAGATGAGGATAATTCTAGTTGACAGCTTGTATGCAACTTCCTGACATTCAGAGTCTTCCTCTGTGATTCCATGCAACCATTTTTTATAGAAAAAAAACTTTTTCACGGTCTTTTGAGCAGGGTCAAGTAACAGTGAAATAGGATTGAACCTTGTCTCAACCCTCCATCTTCTATGCTAGGCAAATGTTGAGGGTGAACTTGGGTCTGTTTAACTCAAAACAAAGCTAACTAGGAAATGCTTGGAAGCCAAAAAAATATTCATTTTGTAGTTATGAAATACTAGTAAACTTGTTCAATAGACAGAATTTTCTGAAGGTGGTGTACTTTTGCGGTTTGTTCGTTCCGCATGAACTACTTTCCTGTATGCTACCTCAATACAATATGAGAGGAGGGAATGCTGAATGGTGAAAGTTGGACTATGATTCCTTTCGCAAGTTGTGTAACACAAATGTGGTGAATGCATGTGTGTGGTTTTGAATTTGGACGCTTTATTTGACGTGTGTGTGTATGTGTTGTGCAAGTGTATACAACGTTTTTTGGAGAAAGCTAGCTGGCAACACAAAAGGCCGCTTTAGTAATTGTAAACATTCCACAAACAGAAAGAAGTGATGAAGTAGTAGCCTCAGTTTACGTTTACGTTTGCTTGCTTGGGTTGGTTGGTCTGGTTCGTTAGATCGTATCAACTTTTACACGTATGTTGATTGCATGCTTGCTTACAACTCACTCTTGTTTCCTTTCCTTTGGCAAAAGCATGTCTAGAGAAAGGAAGGAAAGCAAACACACAACAATCCTATGGGCACTACTGCATTATTCCTTCCTTCTTTAACTGTCTTTAGTTTACTACGCCCTGACTTTGCTACTTCGTCGACTTTCCCTTGGTTTATTTGTGTCTGCTTAAGAAGTATGTGTCTAAGATGAGATCAATGAAAGTTTTAGTTTGATGTTCAAGAAGATGAGTTGAATGAATAAATAAATTTTTAAACCATGCAAACAAACAAAACAAACAACTTCTCGTTGGAGAATAAAAGTGAAAGCAAAAGTTTAACTTGTTAAGTTTTAAACTGAACAACTTAATTCAACTCTTTTTTTTAAAGGTTTCAAAGAAAATTTTTCATTTAACGGAAAATTTGTTACAACGTCAACGTCGTTCTGACTGCATTGATTAAGCTCATGAAAAAGTGAAAGTCGGCTTATATAACAAAATTGAAAGAGTTGATAAACAACAACTCCCAACGAGGATTTCTCAATAATAAATAAGCAATTACGTCACTCATTCATTGGTTCATTCTGCTCAACTGCACCCACTGTTTGCACTCTTTGATGCATGCATATTCGGTAGAAGAGAAAGCTATAAAGTTGAAAGTTTCGTAATAAATAATGTTGCCTCTAGCTTGTGTTGTTTAAACAACTCATTAACGGGTTGGACTTGGACAGCAACAACTTTCTTATCGTAACATCGACCAAAAGGTTTGAGAAAAGTTTTGGTTGAAGAAGATTTCTCCTACGAGCGGTTATCGGAACTTGAATCTGACGAAGGTGAAATGAAGCGAAATATTTTTCCAAGTCGAAATGACTTGGATAGATATATGTAAGGTTACATAATGATTTGTCTTCACCAGAGTTGACTGATTTGAATCATCCAATTGTTCGTTTTTGTATACAGGCTTAAAAGTTTGGTTCATTCGTTGATGGTTATGGTGGATGAAGAAGTATCAATAAATAAATGAAAACAAACGAATGTTTGTGACACTTGAAAGGACGTCGTAATGATGAAGTGACTGTATTTTGGTTTGGTTTATGGTTTATCACAAAAGCAAGAGTATTTTGGTTTGCTTGAGCGGGGTGTGGTCGTTCCTTTAAGTATAATAAATATATTTTCCTTCACTAAAAGTAGATTCTCCACATTTCTCCTTCCATTCAATTCGCCGGTTTGAATGAAGTGGAATGAATGAAACCTTTCGTTTCAGCCTCCTAAAACTGAGGTCGTGTTAGCTCGCTTCGCTCGAAATAAATATAGGACCTATTGTAGGATATTGGAGTTGTTGTTACTCTGTGCCTTTGGTAATGAGGATAGCACTTACCATTGTTCTCTTCACTTCGTGTTGTCTGTAACATCAGTGAAAACGAAAACCCTCTCACTCTACAACTTTAACTCTTCAGGACTGCTTTCTCCGCCAACTTGATTTTCTCTTTTTCTTGAGTGAGTACAATAACAAGTAGAGAGTAACGCTAACGTCGTAATGCCCTTGCCACTTTCGATTGTTATTTCAGTTTGTTGGATATTGATGAAAAATTAATAAATCTTTTTTTTCGAGGTAGAGCAAGCTTCTTCATACTTATTACTGAAATAATGAAAGGGTGCATGGTGGAGAAAGCTCTCATCAATCATCCTCTTCCACTTGGCTGAACTTTTGTTAACTAAAGTAGATCAGTCATTATTGGTGCAGGTTGTAACGTACTTGTTTCTTTTTGTATTGAAAGGAAAGGTTGTGGTATACAACTCCAACTGAGCTGAGAGTAAGGCTCTGCTTTTTTATTAATTTGTGCCAACGGACCTTTCACCAGAGGAAAAATTAGCCTACATTTTTAGTAAATTAACATCTGGTAAAGTTTTCCCGTCAAATCCATTTAATTTCATCTCTTTTCACTTGTTGTCCGTCTGCAATTTTCCACTTGCCAAGTAGATAAATGAGTACACATGTTTTCCCTCATGGTCAACCCATTACACCACACTGTCTACGCTAGCTGAAAGGAACAGGAGAGAAAGCAAGTCTGCTTTGTAAACCTAGTAGGCACCCAGAGGGCAAAAAGTTGCTAATAGAATCATAAAAGAGGAAAAAAGAAAGGAAAAGAACAGAAGAAAAAGTAGAGAAAGTGGAAGCTGAAGGAACAATCTGCTACTGCTGCTGGTGTCTTAAAATTTATGTATTTACAACACCCAAGTACCCTTTCTCCTCTTCCTTTACTTTCATCCAATGTTTCATTTTCCTCTCTGCTCTAGTTTCCCTCCTCTGCTTTTTGATTGCTCAGCGAGGAATTGAGTTTGTTTGTTTGTTGAATTGGATAGAAGAAGAGTGCACAGATTGCAGAGAGACCTTCTTCTCTGCGAAATACGAGTCTCTGGCACACACGAGTTAGCAATGTGGTGAAAGCAGTGAAAGAGGGGTAGCTTCCTTTCTTTCCAGAATTGAATTGGGGTTACTTCAC
>JAQIWU010001242.1:0-17848 GCA_034696445.1 Isotomiella minor
CCATACAAGGAGTGTGGCGTAGTTTCACAAACGGTTTTCTCACAGTTCCCCAAAAGCCACTCTCCTGAACAATGAGAATTAGAATTAGAAGCCCTGTAAATGCAAGACTGTAATCAACATCAGTCGTGGCTATGAAGGAACCCTTTGAACTTGGCCTCTTATCTGCTTCACAAGAAATTACCTCATCCTTGGCATCTCACCTCCTTCTTGTGTTCATCGCCTCCATTCTTGTGAACATTGGGGAAGCTGCTGACGGTAGGGGAAGATGACATTGGTCTCATTTTGTCTTTTGCTAATTTCTCATTTTTAACAGCCATTTTACCCTCATGTCATAATTTGTATACCGAACCGGAAGGGCTCATCACCTCTCCAGGTTATCCCAACAACTACCCACCCCAGGCTTTATCGTGCAATTTAGACATCCAACGTCAACCCAGGAGCTGTGGTGTCAGGCTGACATGTTAGTGTCACATCTCCATCTTCCTTGCCTGTAATAACACTTACTCTTATGCATGCATGTAGTCGAAGACTTTGAGCTTCGACAACCAGATCATCGAGATGGCTTTTGCAAAAGCGACTACCTGTCCGTGGACTTCTGTGTGCCAGAAGGAGGCAACCGCTTCTGTGGACAAATATCCACCACAACATGTACGTATATTTAAGTCAAGTTGTTAACTAAAATTTATCTAAAATTTATCTATGTAAAGATGAATACGCTTTCCAAGAAGAGGCTCAACACTTTAGACTTGTATTTAAGACCAATGCCGCAAATACAACTGAACAAAGCAAGAAAGGATTTTTAATAAGGTACAAAGTATTGTCTGACTGTCGGAAAGGCCTATATTGGAACCCTCCGATTTCCACCATCCCAGGCATTGATGAACCGCAGGGAAGCCAGTGTTACACGCAAGGTATTTTAATCTTGGTAACCGTCCCTCACAAAAACCGCAGGATAAGTGAAATGCATTTTTTAAGTAACCGAAAGCAAAGGAACCATCAACACGCCATACTTTCCAAAGCGTTATCCCAACAACATGGACTGTGTCTACGAATTCCTCAGGTACGTATTACCATGGCCTTCTCTGCCTTAAGGGATATACCACACCCCTGTAGGATATTCACCACAATAAGGTAGAGAGGGCCATTGTGGTGTTACTATATAAGGGAAATCTCCAACCACTGCTTTGAACATTGCAAGAGAGTCTCCGTTGGTCTGTGGAATTCGAATGAGGGTACTAACGTTTGATCTTGAAGACTCCATAACGACAGAGTTGGGTGGAGCATGTTCCGACTTCTTCCATTTGGTCGGAGGTTGTGGCTTCATTTGTGGAAGAATTCGCTTTACATGTCAGTCACCACCAACATCAAAACTAACTAACCAATTAAAGGCAAGCCCTAATTGAGAGATGTATCACAGGGACTGCCAAGTACCAACCCGGCGCATTAAGTCTGAGATTCCATTTTCACTCTGATGAGAGGAAAACCAGGCCTGGATTTCAAATCGCCTTTGAGCAAGTGTACTCATGTCCCTAATAACAGTTAAATGACAAAGAGGACTTAAGAAGGGAGGGTGGAGTACATACAAAAGACTGGATTTCACAATACATAGTAGTCTTATCTATGCTGTTAGTCAGTTGCTCTATCCCTTTTCTTGTAAATTATAAAGTAAGACAAAACATGCTTTGGTAATAAAATATACAGGCTTATTTAATTAAGCAAAATCAGTTTGCCTATTTTTTATAACAAGACGGTTGTGCGTTTTTTTGCCTCTTTCCGAATTAAAAAAATGGGTCGCAGCAAAACATACATACAATCGTACAATTTTAGAATTTTGAGACATACTTTAGCTTGCTGTACGTGATTGATTAGTTTAGATTGTGTAGTTTGATTCGAGGTGATTTCAAAATTAGAATTTGAGCTTGAATGCAGGGGGTATTACTGCTCCGTACTGAGGTGAGAGACCTTCTTTCCAGCCTTTTCCAACATGGCGACGACTTCCTGCAGCTCTTTGGTCGTCGTCACGTTGACGGTTTTTGTTGGAAGGTCGACCGTGAAATCCGAAACCTCTCCCTTATCTGTGAACCATTTCAACCATATAAGCACACAAGTTTTGTAACCTTTCTCGAATCCAGCTTACCACGCTGTCTCCCCAAAAGTTTGTTCAAAGCGTTAGAGCACCCTTCACAAGTCATCTCCACTTGAAACTGGTACTTCTGCAAAACAACAGTTCAATTTGTAGTTTACCTTGACAATATTGTCAAGACTGTGCAATCTTTACCGTCATCTTTGTCAACTCCTGAAGCTGCGTCTGACACGAAACTAAAAAGACAAAAGTACAAGTCAGTATAAGCCATAGCTTCCCTTTCCTTTTACTTTTAATTACTTTGTTGAGTGTTTAATAATGACATTATTACCTTTTAATCGTCGTTTTGTGCGACGGTGGTGGGTTTTTAATTGTGGTGGTTCGTCGTCACGTCCGGCAATCACACGGCCTCCAGTCTTCCTCTGCGAATAAAAAAGACAGGGATTTTTGAGGAGATGAAGGGAAATTTCACAAAAAAAGACAAACCCTTCCTACCTTTTCGAATAGATGGATCACGATGACAGATAATGACTAACTTTGGTGTGGGCAGCTGTGCAATAACAACCACTGCACTCAGGACTTGACAGATTGGAATGATGATATGGTGATGGTGATCTGCGGACTATTTATAGTGACTGGTTGTGATGGTGACGTTGTGTAAATAAGTGTTTGGAGTAATTAATCAAATAATCATCATCAACCAGACCAGAATTGTCCTTTTCCACAAAACCAATTCAACCAACACCGACCAGCCGAATGAATAGTCAGACACATGTGGAGTGGAGCACGGTTTCACTTTCAGCCTGTCTGTCAACCCAAAAGTCTCAAATCTCCTCTGCTCCTCGCTCTTCACAATGCCACACGAGCCCTTCGCGTGCATGAAAGAATAGGGAAGTACAATGTCAAACAGACAAAATTTAGTTGATGAGTACAATATTTAATAATTTCTTTGTATGTGAAAGAGTTACATTTTGTATAGACTTACTTTGGTTTCTAGTTTCTAGAGAAGGCATAATGGAGAATGGCATAAAATCTAAGTCTAAGATTGTATTTGTATGGCACATTAAGTGAAGCTATAGTGGTGGTAATACGCAAGTCAAAGTTCACAACGCAGTCAGTAAGTAAATTACAAATATTAAATTATTAATAAAGACACTTTTAGAATCTCTGCGAAGTGGCGTGAGGACGGTTGGTTTGCTTTTGTTACTTTAGACACAGTAGCACGTTAAGTTACTCTTGTTCTTGTTGTCACATAAAATGCCTTCAAGTTAACATTTTTTTGCTTAGTGTAGTAATAGTTTAAAAGAGAACACATTAAATTGGATCGGTTGGTAGTGTTTGGTATGTAATGGACTACATATAGTAACAACGAACGAGCTGCGTTGCATTGCATTTTCTGATTGTTCCGTTTTCCAAGCTATAGCTATAACCCATATGAGGGTTTGATTATTATCCAAAATTCTTATACTTGGCAAACAAGTTGTAAAGGACACGGAGGGTTGACTTCAGATCCAAGTTGACGATATCTAAAGTGCAGATCAGCAACAGAATTGTTTGTAATTAGCAGCAGCGGACATAAGAAAATAGCTATTGTCTAACCTTCCGGGCGCGCCTTGGGCTTGGATAATCCTGCGTCTTGCATCAACTCGAAGGAAAAAGCAACGTTGAAGACCTTTTGTTCAAAATCTTTCGGTGTTAAATGAAACTCAAATAGTGGGACAAAGTATCCCTCAAGAAGTCCCATTAAAAGGATAAGATACACTCCGTCATGAAATTGCGAGTCAATGTCTGTGACTTCCAAGTTGACTTTGTTTAAATGCTTGTTTACAAATGTTAACAAGCTCTGTTTAAGAGTAAGAAACCATTCGTAAGATTAACTCTAATAAATTGAGGTTCTTAGCTTGTTTGGATTACCTTCTTTACTACTTGCAGTTTATCAGGAGCATGGTCCAACAATGCGTCGAAGGCATCCCTTTCACACCGCATTCCAAATTCGTCATACGTTGATGTAAGTTCTTCTGTCACTCGACGGTATTCCAGTTTTCCATTTCGTTTCTGCAGCAAAAAGAGGTTAATGTATTTACTACGGTGTCGGGAATGCGCGGTTAGACTTACTTTCACGACGACAGTTTCAACATTCACATTTTCTGGAAGACGCAGTGGTGCCCTAAAGTGGCGTGCAAGATGGACCAAAAGATACAAAATGGCAACCAAGCTTTTCGAATGAATGGATTCCACGCTCCACTTTTGTGCAGACCAGCGAGGAAGGCCAAGAATTTGATTGGCAGTACCCAAAACAACTTGCAACTTGTGACGTTGTCCTTCTTCAGATTGTGACACTTCGGGCACTTCAAGTTTTTGTCCCGTCAGTTTCTCTGAAACACCAAGATTATTTCATTCATTAGAATTTGTACACCAGTAGATCAAGAGAAATGCATTGTTAAAGACTACCTAGCAGCTTCTGCAGAACTTGTCCATCGTAAAGGTCATCGTCAATCACTTTGACGATTATTCTTTGGTCAGCCAATTCGTCATTAATCCAATCTACGAGGAGCTGAGTTAAGCTTCGCAATTTGGGATCTTCATAACTCCTTCTTTCGATAAGCAGTCGCTCCTCCCCTTCCGCTATAATATCAGAGATTATGAACCTGACTCATAACTGTATGTAAACACAGGGCCCTTACCGAGGTCATACTCTTCGGGGGAAATGTCAAACTGCGCTGGACTTCCTGGCGAGTCAATGGCTTTCTTTCCTTCTTCTTCCACGATTTGCACTATAAATACAAGACAAATCCGATACAGTGAGTTAAATGCTAAGTGCTACATGAAATCTCACCTTCTTTAATCTTCTTTTTCCTCCCGAGTGTTCCAAACTTGTCCCAAAAGGACTCTTCCTTATCCCCCGACTTGGGCGTCATTGGTCGTGGTGACTTGGACCTTGGAGATGTCATCCCTCCTCCTTCTCCTTCGTCCTCCTGTCTCACAGTCTGTTGAAAAGCTTTCGGCGGAGGTGATGGTGGTGCGGGTGGGGGTTGGGGTGCAGGTGACGAAACACTTGGATGATGAGGGGCAGCAGGTGACTTTGACTTATTCGACTTCGGACTATCCTCTTCCGCATGTAAACCTAATAAATCAAACAAACCAAATTAAAATCGTGTCTCCATAATTTTTAATTAAAAAGTTACTTTTACGTTTCTTTATTTCACAAACACCACCAGCCTCTCTCTCTCACTCAGTCGATGAGATCCGACAAGAGTTTTTGTGAATGTACACACACACACACAATTCAATCGAGTCCACCTTTTTTGCCGTGAGAGATCGAGGAAGGCTTTTGGAGTGAGTGTGTTTTGGCAGCACGGCCAACCCAACCAAGCTAATAAGTTGCCTTTGCATTTGGCAACCAAACACACACTCATTCATTCCACCATGAATCTTTTTAAACACTTTTTTACACACACATTTCACCCACACACAAAGCCAAAGCCACACCGTTTCATTTGCATCTCTGCAAAATGTTCTTCAATATGCAACAATGATGAGCAGAGAGAAACGCCTACTGCCTTGTCTTATCTCTGCCATGTAGTAATAAAGGACCAAATTGCTTTTTTTATTGTGTCACACCCACGCACCCCAACGCACGGTTTGTGTATGTCATGGTGTGGTCCAATACCCCAGTAGTGTCTATTGTCTACTATTGTCACTGGCATGACGACTTGAAGAGAAGAGAGCAAACTACTTTTGTTGCATAGACTCTTTTGATGATGCAAGTTATCGTTTGGGGCAGAGTGAGACAAAAGTACTTACCAACAGCTCGTCGTGGAGTAGGGGTGGGGGGACGCTTGATAGGGGCTGATGACGGAGACGGGGATCTTTTGGGTGGTACAGGTGGCGGTCGAAGTCCGACAGGGACCTTGAGCAGTTGACCATGGGGTGGAGGGGCGGAGGAGAAAGTCACCGGTGACGATCTGGAAGAAGGGGCGAAGCTGGACAAGGACCCCATCGACGAGACTGAAGGGGAACCGGTGCCGGATATGTTGTCCAGCTCATCCATTGAGGAGAAAGTGCTTGGGACGGCAGGAAGCAAATGGTACTCCAGGACACTCCTTCGAGCCAAATTGGCAACTATGGGCTTTACAACCACGGCATAGGGAGACTCATCCTCATCCTCTTCCAAAGAGGCACCGTGAGACGAAGACATTCTGTAGCCTTTCGAACTTAAATTAAATCAACTAACTAATGCAAGGGTCCAACGAATATAGAAGAACACTGGTACTCTGTCAAATGAAAGAACAAGTCCTAGTCTCAGCTAAGCCTGAATATAGATTACACGCCAATTCATGATTTATTAACCAATTTGCATATCTTGACTATTACTTGCTGGTTGTGACTTCCGGTGCACATAACCACAACCCGCACTTGTCGGACAGTTAGTACATACATAATAAAATAATATTATTTCATAACTGACTTAAGGAACTAACAACTATCATAGACGTAATCATTCCACCAAAAATGTTGAAGCATTCTGTAAAGTAATTAAAGACAAGGTAGAGCCACTTTGCATTTAGATCTTGAACTTAAACGTTATGTCTCCAAGGCAAAAACTAAGGACCATAAAGTAAATCAACAATATTTTAAAGTAAAGAGTTATCCACCGGGTTACATTACCTGCAACATAAAATACAAGGCCTGATTTCATTATAAACACGACGTTTGGATGGATTAAAATATTCTAAACGAATAAAAAATTCGTTTCCAGAGTCTATAAAATTACATAATAAAATACATTTCTAAATCCATGATACTGACTGCAAATTGGACTAGTTGAGACAATTCAATCATGTTGTTAACTTTACTCGCCGTCTGAAGACCGTGAAAGGTTGAGATTGAGTTTTATTCCGAGCTCCAGTTTGTATGGAGAATGGTACACGTCTGAAACGATTTCATTGTCTTTTCGGAACGAAGCTTCCTCTTGAGCGGTCCAGGATTTCAGTACTTCCGATTTATCTCTGCAAGGGAAATTCATATTTGCCAAGTCCATTGTTGATTATTGAATATATTTCATGCCGTACCTCACAAAAATGACTAGTTCATCGTTGTACAAATACAATGGTCTTCGTGGGACGCCATTTATGTTGAACCACTCGAGGTCACTAACAGCTAATGGGTTCATTTCATAGGGGTATGCCGCCTCAACCCTCGCGACTTCCATATTTTCAGCAGACACATTTAGGATTTCAATTAACTGTACACGTAAAAATTATGAAGGGGCAATTGAATAATGAAAATTTTTGTGGCTTACTTTTTCCTTAATGACCTCCGCAACTTCTTGACTATGATCATGAAACACAACGAATTCTTGAGGAGGATCGAGCACCCAGGTACTTGGATGCCATGCTCTAAATAGGACGGAGTAATTATCTCGTTCCATTTGTGGCGGTGCCATTGGCAAAACCTGTGTTATTATATCGTTCCTCAATTCAATAAGCTATAATAGAACTATACTGCTAGCAACGTTTGACTAATACCTGTAAAAACAATTCCGTGCCATGTAGTCTTGCCAACCATTCCCCTACATTTGTGTCGTCTCTGCAAACTTTCGAAAGTCGATCAGAAGCTAGACGCTTTCTGACCCGACACCTAGTAAAGCTTTTAAAAATAAATACCTACTTGTAAGGTGCAAGTGAACAACCATACCTCTCTTTTGGTAGAGCTGTGATGACTGCCCTATTGTTACACTGTTCAAAAACTTTTGTCCTGACTTCCTCAGAAGTTAATTCTGGATTTAAAACTACGTCACCCAGGTAAATACCGTACTTCTGCAAGAGAATGAGTTATTGTTATTGCATTTAATACAATTATAGAGCATTACTAACTAATTACCGTTAAGTCCTGCAAGTCTAGAAGAAACACCGGTAAGCGTCCTTCGTTTTGCAGTAGCCTTTGACATGGTCGAACCCTTAGTGTCCCATTCATTGGCAACAAGTCACGCAGAGGTAGATTGTAATCTCTAACCTCGACCGCGTCACCATCTCTCAGAGTGAAAAAGCTAAAGGACCCCTCCTCACTACCCGATAAGTCCTGCAAAATCCTGCTAATACTATTGAAGGTTGCACGACAGTCGGTATCCATAAGGCACACTATTCATGAAAACACATCATACACTGCTACCATTCGATTAAGTTAAGACCATACCAATCCAGTCCCCGGCTTTCGAGCATCCCTGATAATAAACACCGATAATCGCCTTGAATGGCTGCACCAGTTGGTTAGCTTCGATAGTCTTTCGCCAGTAATCGTTGACTAGGGTAACTGTTCCCTCGTCAAGATACTTGCTGAATCTAGTGGGGAGGGGGACAGTCGAGATCGCGAGACTAAAACAAAGTCAATCCATTATTTAACAAACGACGCAGATTTTGTTAAACTCTTCTTACCCCTCAGTGCTTTCTGCTGTCGCATTCTCTGTACACAAGTCCGGGTCCTCAGGCAGTTCCGCTCTTATCGCTGCTTGAATACAAGTAAACATTCATCATAAAAGGAATGAGACAAATAAACAGGATGCACTTATCAGTTACATCACCTATATCTTTAAAACGCTTCCAGGGAGCAGTCGACTTCTCATCGTCTTCTAGGTCTAAAACACGACAGCAAAATTAAAATTAACAATCAAGTGTAGCAATGAGTATTTATGTTGTAGTACCTGCTGGAGACTCTTGGAATAGGTTATTTACTTGGACTTCCAAGACGTATGGAGTCACGTGTAAGAATCCGATTATTCCATCAATCCACTTGATTATTTCATACTCGTTGTTGACGCATTGAGCAAATAGCTGTGAAAAAGGTGAAAGGCAAAGCTATTTCTACGTCTTTTGTTTAAAAAAATTCCCTCACGTTTCCGATTCTGTCGGCCCCCATTACGTCGAACAGTACTGCATTATCATCATTTAAGATAGCAATTTGGCTTCGCAATTCTTGCTCTGCTTCAAGTCGCTGGATTAGAGCTACTTGTACTCGTGAGCACTTCCATGTCTCTTCGAGCTTCCTTCGCAACTCTCCAACCGTGCTTTCCTTGGAAAAATGCAGCTCAGTGAAGCTCCGTATTAGAAATGCTTCGTAGTCTGTCTCTTTCACACAGCACACTATGTCTGGATGAGTTCAAACCGATAAATGAAAAATTAAAGTCTCTGAACGGTATTAATTTAGCATTCCTCACCCTCAGAAGTAAAGGGGATGAAACTATCGCCAGGGTCTCTAACTTCTAACAACAGCGCTTGATTTCTTGCTTTAGGCACTGGATGCCTCAAGCTGTAGGTTAAATATTGAGTCTCGTCCTCCCAACTATTTTCTATGATCCCTAGATCAGTGTCGAAGCGACAGACTCGAACTTGATCCGCTGGAGGTGGTGGAACGTCGGGGAACAAATGCTAATTGACAAATTTTAATTGCAATTAGTCTTAACGTCATTTCAACCTCCCACTTGACATACTTGGAAGGCAAACAGCGCCACTTGCTTCGTGTCCAATGATTTTGATATTGCAACTTCTTCCGACCGATCCTTTCGGGCATCTGAACAACATCGGTACTTAAGGGTCATTTTAATAGTCGTTTTTTCAATGATCTCTTCGTCCCTGGCTCGGTCATCTTCTTGGAGAAAATCCTCTAAGTTGTCCTGCATTGAAATTTTAAAATATTATTCGTTCCCCTTGGCAAGAAAGTGTTAATACCAAGAGGTGAGATGGTAAATGATGTTTCATCATTGGCAGGATGGAATAATTTTCATCAAATCGACGGTACATCAACATGTACGCGGAAGAGGGTTCCTTGACGTCATTCAACCCTCTCTCAGCTCCACCGAAAGTGCCCTCTATTTCCTCCACTGACACCTTAAAACAAATTCGGGGACAATGAGACAACGAAACTCTTTTCAACGAAGTGGTTATGCTGTCTTACCCTTCTAACTGTAGCGTCATCAAACTTGTACCATCGGTAGGATTCGAAGTCTTTTATGTACACGTAGTAGTGTCCTCCTGCAACTCCACCAGTGTGTACAAAGACAGCAAAGAGTTCATACACATTGGATCCATTTTGTTCCTTCGCTTTTTTCAATTCCTTCCAAAGGTCCTCCTTAGAAAGGGACAGGTCTGAAGGTGCGGATGTGGAGGGACCAGCGCTGCTATCTCCACCCTCCTACATTGGGAAAAAGACAAATCAAGCAATCGTTTTAGAATGCAGTCGCATAATGCCCCATTTAACGAGACCTCTCTTGAAAGCTATCTCTAACTTGTAAGTAATAGAAATAAAGTATGGTTGTTGTAAATCACATACCAAAGTTGGTTCAACTAAATCAACCCCCTCTCTACTATGTTCTGCTCTCAATTGGTTCCCATCAGGAGGTGTAAACAAGTCATGGTTCATAGCTTCAGATTCACTGGCAACTGCCTTATCCATAAATCGGTTCATATCTAGTATGACAGGGAACTCAATCCTACAAAAACAGACAAGTAAACATGAAAATTGGAAACTGCATTACGTGCCTATGCCCGTACCTATTGTTCACTTTAAAATTTGTGGACTTCCGTTTGTTCATACTTTCGTCTGCCCACTCAACGCCATATCGTTTCATTTGAATAGTCAGCATGAGAGGTAGTTTTTTAAACAGTGAGCCCTTTTCGGCATCTACCTTCATGTTACATTGCGAACATTCGTATTTATTGTCCTCCGATAGCGTTTCAGGTGTTGTGTAAAGTGTCAATGCATCCTCCTACAAATAACAATGACGAATAATCACATAAATTGAAAAGCCAACCATAAAATTTTTACCAAAGTAGGATTGTCCAGCGGTTCCCCAGTAGGCTTCATTACAGGTAAGGGCAGAACCAAAAAGCTCTCAGGTCTGGACCTTACATTTTGGCACGTCAGGCATTTGATGTAATCGTGAGTCTCTCCTACATTTCAAGATAAAATATATGAAATAATGATAAAAACTTTCCATTAAACTTACCAAAATACAATGCATTTATCATCCCTTCCGACATTGTAGATTTCAACTCTTCCTCTAAGGTATCCATTAAAACCGCAAGGAGTTCTTGAATATCTTGTTGAATCCACGTGTCACGCTCACTCCATCCAAAAGTTTGCGTGAGTTCTTTAGGGTCCAAGGTGTCTCTCTTTGAAAACTAAATCATACAAATTCTAATAAAAAATAGGACTCATCATGGGTGTAGTAATATTGATACCTGGAGCTTAAGAAATAGCTTCTGCAACGGTCCCACTATACTTTTTTTCTGCTTAGACACCAATGCCTTTGAATTGTAGACTAGGTTCCGAAACTCCGGTGTCATGAACAAGCCTTGAATGGTACTGTTCATGTAACAAACCATTGTTGAATTCTTTAGTCCTACGAAATCTTTCGTTTTTGACGCGCCTACACGAAAGCAAAAAAAAGATAGAAACCAGGAATATGAAAATCAGAGCACCACATTCACCTGCCACGCTCAAAAGTTCATCCTCCGTCGTAGATTGCTCTTGCTTCTCAGCCTGCTCACAGCTCTGACGACGCCGATTCTTCTTTGACAGTCTTGAGATGCTTACAGTGTACTCTTTTTCCCTCGAGGGAAGCATGTTGGCCGCTGTGAGGGGTTCATTGGGTGGCATGGTGGACAGTTCGTACTGAAGGAAAGGAAACGATAAGATTAGATGAATACTTTTGGAACAAAGTAGCATAACTCCTACCATGTCCATTTTGTCCTGATAATTCAGTTCGAATTGACCAATTGTGATGTTAAATTTTGTGGCCGCATCGTGAAACAACTTTTTGAAGGTGCCTTTGGAGGAATAGACAAGTTTTTGCATACCCCCAACCGGGGTTATGCCCAAAACGTCTTTAATTTTGACACAGATTATGTCCCCTGATGCGATCGCCTCTGCCTCCTCCTCTGACATCACCCCTTCAGCCTCTGTTGAATTTCCGCCCTCCATCTTTTACGAATAAGGACACCACCAATGCTCAAAACAAGAAAGGCCGGTTGAAATAAGTAAAAGAAATATCTCACCTCCATAGAGGCAGGAGAAAGTTCGCCTGCTACCATCCTTCTCCACTTTTTTGATATCCACGTGTTGGACCTATGTGGACACGGGGAGAGCCTCCTCCGAAACCTTTTTCCTAAGGTCACACAGTCAAAATAAGAGGTGGAGGGATCAACCGCGTCCTCGTCGTCGTCAGAATTGATGAGAAAAGTGGAGTTGTCCTCCTCAACCGTTCCACCATTCAAGTCAACTCCGTCTGCAAGCCTGGCTTCCCTTCCTTCAAGATCTGAATCCGACGAGGGCGAGGACTCCCTGCAGACCAATAAAAGGCAATGTGTTAAATACCATCCATCTAAAGAAAGACGAGGTCCAGACGATCGATCAAGTCATAACATTTATACCTTCTGAGCACCCTTCTACAACCCCCTGCCAACCACAACTCACACTTTTTGCGGATGAAGGTCTCGTCTACCTCTTTCTCACTATCACTGGCCTCATCCTCATCCTCCTCCTCCCCCTCCTGCACCTCACTATTACCATTATTGTCATGGGTGCTGTTTTCGGCAGAACCATTACTTATGAGGTCCTCTTCCCCCTCATCATCACCCAACCACCCAACGTCCAACTCCTCCTCCATCTCAACCCTGCCCACCTCCTCATCCGCCATGTCCAAGTATGCAGGCACTACTCCCTTCTCCCTTCTACTCTGAACAAAGTCAATACCTAACTCTCTTTTGAGACAGCAAACCTCAGCAATTTGAGTCAATTAAGCAGCATAATAATAATTAGGATTTGACTAAGAATGGAAATACATGACTGCCTCTTCTCTCCAAAACAACAGCGGATTGACCAACAGTCAGCAAGCCATCAAAAGCAATCAGGAGAGGATGAGAAAAGATGTTTTTTGAGTGATTTGACCCGGCCTTTGAAGGTGTCAGCACAACCGACGAAGATGTTAAAAACCCACAGAATGAAAAGCCATAAACGGACTATAAAACTAATTTGGGGCAAAGGAGACCCGACTTCGGACAGGGGTAACGGGAGACTTGAGACGAATGTTGGTTGAGACGAGAGGAAAGAAGGGATGTGTTTTGTGTGAGACTAACTCAGTAACTATTTACCTTCCTTTATTAGATAGAATCAATTTACAAAAATGTTCAAGTACCTAGCTTTTCATATCATTAAGTGCAGTGCAAATCAATTTTGAGAAAAGAGGACTTGAAAACCATGAAGAAAGTCACAGGGATGCTGGATGACATATTAGAGAAACCATGATGGAAGAATTTGCTTTCTTTACAATCCTTTTTAGATATTTTTACCATCTAATTTCAATCTGAAGTCACTGCCACTGAAATAGCGCAAAGGGGTTGTTGTACATTTATTTGTTCCCATTAAAGAACGCTTGCAGGTGTATTACTTAGATACGTTTAATTACATTGTGTAAGAAATGTTAAGGCATAAAGGGGAGAGAAAGCAATGCCCATATGGATGCATGCACAATGCACCATGAGGAAAAGAGAAAACTTACCGGCTTTTCATCAAACTCCTCAGAAAAGTCATGAGGGATTTGAGATACCTTCGAACACATTCCAGCTTGGCCCACTTACTCATTATGAACTATTTTTTAAGATATGTTCGCCTGCTGGTCAAATTAAGTTCCAAAAAGGTCTCTTCGCCGCACTGATAGGTCTAAGAAGCTTCTGGGTGCAGGGGTAAGTGACCAATAATCGTGATTATGGAGAAGGTGCATACATGTTATTACGTAGGTAGATTTCATAACCATTGTGTTATATTGTCTGCTGAACAATTGTTCATTCTTTAATTACGAAGAATACCACGGAAGCTGTCCGTGCACCAAAAAGTTAGTGAGTTAAACAATTGGTTAACTTACAAAAGTAGGTCACAATTATTGCAAGTCAAAACAATAAATTCCATAACCTCACCACCAGGTCCTTTTTACCTACAACTCTCACCGGCGACAAAAATAATGGTATGGTAAAGTGGATGCCACTTGGAATTCTCAGCCATGTACAATTTTACAGAATACCACCTTTCCTGGTGGTATCAATCTGTGCACTTAAGAATTATTCGATACTATGCTTTACTTTTTGCGAGAATGGGTTTAGATGGAATAGAAACAACAGGTAGATACAGACTGTAAATTTGCACAACTTACTTACTTGTGTCTTGTCGGGTTGGCACTATGTTTCCAAACCTGGGACTATGGCAAATTCAATTTCACTCCAAGTTGTCCTGACTTAAACCACTTCAAAGGTTTTATAGTTTGGGAAATATTCTGTTTCTATACGTCTGATGACGACGTCAAGGGTTCGAAGAAAGTATAAGACGTCGAAGATGTGTATAGGCTACTAAAGCTTCAAAGAAAAGTGGTGTGAAAAG
This sequence comes from Isotomiella minor, assembly GCA_034696445.1. Classification (NCBI taxonomy): domain Eukaryota; kingdom Metazoa; phylum Arthropoda; class Collembola; order Entomobryomorpha; family Isotomidae; genus Isotomiella; species Isotomiella minor. The sequence continues at coordinate 14,510 of JAQIWU010001242.1, forward strand.
AAAGATGATTTGAGATTACATGAAGAGAAAGATGGAACATTGTATAATATAGACGAAAGTTATGCACGCATAAGTGTGCCTCCTTCATTCTGTGTGACAGCAAGTAGTTGAGTTGGTTGACTTGGCTGTAACCGGAAAGAAAATCTGCATAGGAGAAAATACAAATCCATTTACACATTTTGCATTTGTCTATAAAAAGTATGGAGTAAATACGACGTCAGCATAGTTAACAACTTTACACTACTTCGACGAGGACAGACCCCATTTAGTTGAAACTCCGTTTTACAATGTATGAAAACGAAAGGAAATGCAAATGCTCTATTCACTTTTGAGCCGACAGATTTCGAAAGATTTTAACACATCCCTTCCTTGTTTTAGTACACGGGTTTCTTCATACTACTCTGGTCCGATGTTCGAAAGTCAGTTCAGGAAAATCAGAAATATCTACTAATGCACGTGGGGGTATATTAACACTACGCTCCTCGCACCCACTACTCTCAAGACGACCCACACAAGGCATGAACTCTTTCTTTATGAACTTCTTTCTGTCTAGCCTCATTTCAAGACGACTTTCCATGAAAGCGTTGTTTGGGACACATCAGAGCTTTGAGCATGCATTTGGTATTTAAGAAGACCAAAAATTCACATTGCTTTCACATTTCACACGCTCATGATATGATATCGATACGAAACGAACGGGGAAATGAACTTTCTACGTTCAGTTGTAAAACAACTCATGCCAAGTTCCATCCATGTAATTGTGTTCATGAAGGAATTAAAAAACGAGTAATGAATGAATGATTTCACACAATGGGTGCTTGAAAGCTTGAATGGTGAAAGTCTGAGGACAGAGAGAGAGAGTTTATTCTTATACGATTTATTGGTTATATTTTTTTTCTTCAAGCTAAAACGGACTAATGGATGGCTAACGTGTGTATATTATCATTACATTTTTAAGCTAATAATAAATTAACCAGGATCACTAATTGGAAGTACGTCAACACACATATAGCATAACACTAAAAGTGTAATATAAGAAAATAAAATAATAACAACGATAATAATAAAAAACAGGTTTCATGTACGTTAAGTAAATAAATGGCATAGCATTGTTTCACGCTACATTTATTAAATGATGATGAGGTAATAACATTTTACAAATTTCCAGCCCGTGAAGGTTGACTCGGACGAAAGTTCCAAAATCAGTAAAATGCCTAAAATATTCTCTGCGTCTTAAATAAACATTCTTTAAGGACATACTTATTGAAGGTCTACTAATTGTAAGTAACACCCTATCAACAACTACAACAACAATAGTGGCCTGTGCAGAGCAATGTACACAAACAAATTTTGCAGGTAAGAGAATGATGAATGGCAATCTTAGACATTATGCACGTTGGAAAGTCATTATCAAATTGTATCCAAGTATGTGGTAGTTGTCGCTAATTTTTAAATAATAATAAAAGTCAGATAAATACTGTATGTGTTATAACAATTATGGCAAAAATTTTCAAATTGATGACACAGATTCAGGAATGATTTGTTTCATTACATTTCAATTTAACACTAACACAAATTCTGTAAGCACACAACTCCACTTGTATCAATTAACGGCTTGCAAGTATGAAAGGTAAGGGTGGAGGTAAACGGTACTTATTACTGATTGATTGATTGGTGATCATAAGCATCGTTTTTTTGACAACAACAATACATACAAAGATGGTTTCAGAAGTTTAGGTGATTTGATAGACAAAGATAAATCACAAATGTCGTGTGGCTGTTACCATATGAAATCACAAGGTTCAATTTTACATACTTACATTCAGTTCAGATAAGTACTCTATACTCCCTCCTCATCTTATCATGTTCAATTATTAGGTTTGAAATTTCAATTATTTGTTACCTTAGCACCATTATTTCCACAAGATTATTGGGTCGGAATCGGAAAATTACAAATCATAAGTATGCATACGTGTCTACCTTTAAAGTAGTATACTCCATAATTTTGGCAATGCACAGAAATGTTAAATAAAGAAAGTCCTTCGTCGAATTAATTAAGTCTACCTGTCTATAGTTGTACACTTCTGAAACACGTCTTCAATAAATCGTTATCCTAATAAATGGCACATGGATACTCTACGACAAATTAAATTATTACCCACTAACGCATTTCATTTCAACAGAACGTAGAAGAAGCAATCAGAAAGAATTGTACAAACAAAAAAATTGCATTACTCTCTTCTAGCACGTCAAAGTATTGTACTTACATTGTGTAATTCATATTTACTATCTATCTACACATCAATTTTGACTAATCTAACTTTCTACCAGTCAATTTCCGATTGACCTCATTGTCAAAAGTTACCGTCCAACTCTGAAATACCAGATTTGACAAACATGGAAAAAGCTAACGCTGTAGCCATCAACAAAGATGTTTCTCAATGTTTGTCAGTTACAAAACTTGCTTTGATGGTGCTTTCATCTAAGAAGTACTACTTTGATAATAAAGCTACCTCTGGCTCATTACATCGAGATAACCTATTTTCGATAATTTTAACATAGCCTTAGCTTAAGGAATAAAGTTGCACGATGCTTGATGCTTTCGGACTCTGATTCCGTCCATGCCTATATTTTGTTCTGGTTAAGATCAATTTCATGTGAGAGAGTGACATTGGCAAAAATACCATATCAAGCAACAGCTATATTCGTTGCTCGTTTACTACACGAAGGTTAAGAAGAGGTTCTGTTTCACCAAGCCACGGCTAAAAGGTGCAAGGTTAGGATTCGAAGAGATTTTCTGACGAGCTTAGAGCTAGAAGTGAATTTTGGATGTGAAATAGTGAAAAGGAAAGTGTAGCGACATCCTTTAAGAAAATATTCATGAACGTAATCTCGAGTGACGAAGAACATCATTGTACTTTGTGTGCAGATAATGTAAGTCGTTTCAAATAATGCGTCGAGGGTTTCGACGAGGTTACGGGAGCGTTTCCACGTAGTTTTCCGGAATAAGACCAGTCTTCCCTCGAAGAGTTCCCTCCAACCAACCTGGTTCCACGGATGGCCGAACTGAAATTACCACAAAGTGTCAGTCCAATATCCTCCACTCTTGGGTGCAATTTGGACTTACCATTTGTGATTATCTCATTGGGTTCAAACGAAAGCTCGCCTTCATGTTCCGCAACACAGGAGTACAGGGTTCTGGCGCATTTTCTGCTGAAATATTAAAAGATTTACATTCAGCATGGTACAGTGAAGGATTCTTAACAGAAGCAGTGATCTTACGGAAAATCCCACTTGGAGCCACCGATAGCACCAATCATCGTTTGCGGGGGCTTCATT